>JACDQD010000124.1:0-76270 GCA_019843655.1 Lethocerus indicus
TTGAAACGGTCGGGCGTAGAAGTAACCTCTGATTGACACTCTATAAACCGGCCCCCGATAATATTATTATTATACGGCGTGTTGTTTTCAATATAATATATACAAAAGTATAAAACGTTTGATTGGGAAAAAACAACGTTTGAGATGAAAATTGTCGGATGAAATGAAGAATATAGGCGCGAAATTGATTGCAAACTCCTTATTGAATCAATATACCCCCCCCCTTCCCCCAACACCTCACAATCAAGACGAAAATATCGGTCCGAAATTTATTAAAATTACGAAAGCGTTTACTTTTCCCTCTAGATTATTTATTATTACACGGCGTGCAATTAAAGTCGCATATATATATATATATATGTATTAATACTCGGCGTCTATATTTCGGCCGGTTATACCTCGTGCTAACACCGACTGATGTGACACTAGGTATAATATTTCGATGACATTTGACATTTGGGCTCTGTTCTTACTGTTGTTGCTGCGTCGCACAAAGTTGTCGTTTCGGAAAAGTGTTGTGTTGTCGGGAGATTTATTTATTATTTGTTGTTTTTTTTAAATATATATATATATATATATATATATATTTCTTTAAAAACTTTTTCCAGGCCCTATGAACATTGTGTGTTGAACGAAATCGCAGGTTTGTCGGTGAGACGCAAAACAGACAAAAAAAAAAAAAAATCCAAACAAAATGTGTTACGAAAAGGGAGAGAAAAAAATCAATTTCTGTAGAATAGAAGCGCTGAAAATTCTATAGTAGTTTGTGTATTTTTGTAGAATTGTATTCAGTTTTATGCATTTTTCGCTTATCTAATTTCACCTCTTTTCAGCTTTCGATTTCAATTATTTATTCCGCTTCCTTTTTATTTTATTTTATTTTTTTTTTTTATTTCGATTTTCTCCATTGCACGCTCGTTCGACTGCGAAAAATAAAAAGACAGTTTGTCGTTTTTATCTTTTGTCGTTCGCTGCACTGCTTCGCAATGTTCGAAGAGAAAGTTGTCGGAGAAAGAAAAATAAACACAAGAACGGAGGTATTTGTTATGTATTTTTTTTATTATTTTATTTTTTTTTTTTGTCGCCTTTCTATTTATTTTTTCCTGTTCGAATTTTATAACGAAGAATTCCGTTTAAATCGATGAATTCGAGTTGTCAATATTTATTACGATTCGGAAAACTCGTTTGATTGTGTCGCTGAAAGTTGAAAATATGAGAAAAATTTTCAATTCGCTTTATATTTATTTTTTCTTTTGCCGGCTTTTTCGATTCGCAACTTCATTCGAAAGAGAGAAAGAAAAAATAAACAGAAAACGGAGGTATTTGTTATATATATATTTTTTTTTCTTGTCGACGCCTTTCTATTTTGTTACAATTTTCTTTCGTAAAATTGAAGCGCTTTACATTTCGACTGTAAAATAAATTAAATATTCGTACAATTTGTTCGAATTTTATACGAACAATCCGTTTAAATCGATGAATTCAGTAGTCAATATTTATTAAATTCGCACAGACAGAAAACGGGTATTTGTTATATTTTTTCTATTTCAGTTCTAGTGTTAGAACCTAATTTTCTTTTGTAAAATTGAAGCGCTCATATTTTAACTGTAAAATAATCAAATATTTGTACAATTTGTTTGAATTTTATACGAACGATCCGTTTAAATCGATGAATTCGAGTAGTCAATATTTATTAAATTCGCACGGACAGAAAACGGAGGTATTTGTTATATTTTTTTCTATTTCGTTCCAAGTGTTAGAACCTGATTTTCTTTTGTAAAATTGAAGCGCTCACATTTTAACTGTAAAATAATCAAATATTTGTACAATTTGTTTGAATTTTATACGAACGATCCGTTTAAATCGATGAATTCGAGTAGTCAATATTTATTAAATTAGCACGGACAGAAAACTGAGGTATTTGTTATATTTTTTCATTTTGTTGCAAGTGTTAGAACCTGATTTTCTTTTGTACAATTGAAATTGCGCTTACATTTTTACCTGTAATATAATCAAATATTTGTACAATTTGTTTGAATTTTATACGAATGATCCGTTTAAATCGATGAATCGAGTAGTCAATATTTATTAAATTCGCATACGGACAGAAAACGGGAGGTATTTGTTATATTTTTTTCTATTTTCTTCCAAGTGTAGAACCTGATTTTCTTTTTAAATTGAAGCGCTTCTTTACATTTTAACTGTAAAATAATCAAATATTCGTACAATTTGTTCGATTTTATACGAACGATCCGTTTAAATCGATGAATTCGAGTAGTCAATATTTATTAAATTCGCACGGACAGAAACTGAGGTATTTAACGATTCTTTATAGTATTTTTTCTTTTTGCGTTTCGAGAGACAGTTGTCGTGGAGGAGGAAAATAAACCGGATTTTTGTTTGTTAAATTTTTTTCTATTTTGTTCCTGGCGTTGGAACCCGATTTACTTTTAACTGTAAAATAATCAAATATTTGTACAATTTCTTTGAAACTGGTAGATTATTAATCTTGTATTTTCGTTGAACGTTTCTTGAGAAAAATAAAATTTGTCATCCATTCGCTTCGTCGCATTGTAAAAAAACTGCATTTTCTACTGTCGATCCGTCATTCGGTATATTTTCGAACGAAATTGTTAAAATCGTAAGAAATACAATTACAATACCGTACGAATCAGTGTTTTCTGTCGGTAATTGAGTCGGTTTTATGCGTTCCGTTTTATTATTCGGAGACGAACAACGGAACGATAACGAAATTCGAGTCGAAATAAAATCTGAAATGTTCCTGTTGAAAATTAATTTCGAGACGAAGACTATTTTTAGGGAAATTTTGAGACGAAAATGAATTAATTATATTCGAAAATAATTCGAAAATCCGGCTTTAAATCGCTGTATATAAATGTCAAGACGGTGTAAGATTTGTCGCGAAAATGTATTATAGAGGTCGAGTCAAAAAAAATGTAGTTACGATGATACGCCCCAGTTTTATGTTTTAATATTTTTACGCTTTGAATATCGCTTTGTCTGTCTGATTTCGTTTCCGTTCTGTAAATTTGTTGCTTGCGACGTTAGTTTTAGTGTGAAATGCATGTCTTTTCGGGTAAAAAAAAACTGAAAATACTGCGTTTTAAATTGCCGAAAATAATGTATTTTTCTGAGAGAAAATATAATTTTCCGTACACTTTAAAGCGAAGGTTATCTTTATCTACGATTATGTTGTTGTTGTGTTATTTTTTGTGTTTTTTTCGGTCGCCGATTCATATATATTGAGAATACGGAATAAATCAAGACTAGATCTAGAAATCGACTGTAATTTCACCGAAATAATATTTTTTCAATCGAATAACTAAATATATATATATATATATATATATATATATATATATATATATGTATTCCTATACCAAATGTTGAGCGAGTTTCTGGCAAAATTTTTCCTCAGAAATATACATTTCGCTCAGTTAAATGAGTCGATAGGACGAATCAAATCGAAAGTGTACAAAAAGAAAAAAAAATGAAAAAGAGATCCGAATCATTTCGACGTTTTTAACTGTACAAACAAAAATATTTGATACAGAAAATTAACTATAAAATATGTTAAAATTACTTGTTACTTACAGTAAGTAAGTAGCCGTTGCAGATGTAGAATATACCGATCGGATGATCGGTGCAATATTTTGTAGCGATTTTGTATAATATAAGCGTTGAAATATTTTATTATTACGTTACCGATTAAGGTTCTTCGTTTAGTGTTTTTTTTTTTTTTATCCGGGTCGATAATTTCCCGGATATTATTGTTTCTATTATAACTTGGCTACAATTTCTTTTATCGCTTTAATTATAAATTAATTGTAATTTCAGCGATGGAGAGGAATTGCGGTGTCGACAAAAAGAAGATTGAACCGGACCCACTCGTCCAGCCGTACACTTTTCTGTCGTTTCTGACTAATGTACTCTTCATCATCACACCGGCGCTGATCGTATTCGCGGCGTTCAGAAACACTCTCACATGGTAAACGTTTTTATCGATTCAATATATATTTTTTTATATGACAATTTTATTGACGACCGAGTAATCGGGGAAAATTCACGATTTATGGCTCTTTAATTTTATGGACGTACGACATTATAAACAATCTGACGAAAACAATAATACTGTCCCATTATAGTACAAGTATGTACATGCATATATAATTATATAAATATTTATTTAAAGAAAGAACGGGGGGGAATTTCTGAAAATGGCTCCCGTTTAAACAATTATTGAACCGAAACACATTTATTTAAATTTAAACGAATCGAAAACACACTGTAAATATTTCCCATTATAGTACAAGTATGTACATGCATATATAATTATATAAATATTTATTTAAAGAAAGTACGGGGGGGAAATTCTACATAAAATGGGTCCCGTTTAAACAATTATTGAACCGAAACACATTTATTTAATTTTAAACGAATCGAAAACACACTTAAACGAATCGAAAAATTATATAAATATTTATTTAAAGAAAGAACACACTGTAAATATTTCCCATTATAGTACAAGTATGTACATGCATATATAATTATATAAATATTTATTTAAAGAAAGTCGGGGAATTTCTACACAAAATGGCTCCCGTTTAAACAATTATTGAACCGAAACACATTTATTTAATTTTAAACGAATCGAAAACACACTGTAAATATTTCCCATTATAGTACAAGTATGTACATGCATATATAATTATATAAATATTTATTTAAAGAAAGTTGAACGGGGAATTTCTAGAAAATGGCTTCAACAATTATTGAACCGAAACACATTTATTTAATTTTAAACGAATCGAAAACACACTGTAAATATTTCCCATTATAGTACAAGTATGTACATGCATATATAATTATATAAATATTTATTTAAAGAAAGTAATGGGGAATTTCTACAAAAACCGAAACACATGGCCTCGAATCAACAATTATTGAACCGAAACACATTTATTTAAAATTAAACGAATCGAAAACACACTGTAAATATTTCCCATTATAGTACAAGTATGTACATGCATATATAATTATATAAATATTTATATAAAGAAAGTACGGGGGGGAATTTCTTCCGAAAATGGCTCCGGTCACACCAATTATTGAACCGAAACACATTTATTTAAATTTAAACGAATCGAAAACACACTGTAAATATTTCCCATTATAGTACAAGTATGTACATGCATATATAATTATATAAATATTTATATAAAGAAAGTACGGGGGGGAATTTCTTCTGAAAATGGCTCCGGTCTCACCAATTATTGAACCGAAACACATTTATTTAAATTTAAACGAATCGAAAACACACTGTAAATATTTCCCATTATAGTACAAGTATGTACATGCATATATAATTATATAAATATTTATTTAAAGAAAGTACGGGGGGGAATTTCTACTGAAAATGGCTCCGGTCTCACCAATTATTGAACCGAAACACATTTATTTAAATTTAAACGAATCGAAAACACACTGTAAATATTTCCCATTATAGTACAAGTATGTACATGCATATATAATTATATAAATATTTATATAAAGAAAGTACGGGGAATTTCTGAAATGGCCCTGGTCTCACCAATTATTGAACCGAAACACATTTATTTAAATTTAAACGAATCGAAAACACACTGTAAATATTTCCCATTATAGTACAAGTATGTACATGCATATATAATTATATAAATATTTATTTAAAGAAAGTAACGGGGAAATTTACATAAAATGGCCCGGTCTCAAACCAATTATTGAACCGAAACACATTTATTTAAATTTAAACGAATCGAAAACACACTGTAAATATTTCCCATTATAGTACAACTATGTACATGCATATATAATTATATAAATATTTATTTAAAGAAAGTACGGGGGGGAATTTCTACTGAAAATGTCTCCGGTCACACCAATTATTGAACCGAAACACATTTATTTAAATTTAAACGAATCGAAAACACACTGTAAATATTTCCCATTATAGTACAAGTATGTACATGCATATATAATTATATAAATATTTATTTAAAGAAAGTAACGGGGATTTACTAAAATGGCCCTGGTCTCACCAATTATTGAACCGAAACACATTTATTTAAATTTAAACGAATCGAAAACACACTGTAAATATTTCCCATTATAGTACAAGTATGTACATGCATATATAATTATATAAATATTTATTTAAAGAAAGTGGGGACCAATTTCTATTTAAATTTAAACGAAAATGGCCCTGGTCTCACCAATTATTGAACCGAAACACATTTATTTAAATTTAAACGAATCGAAAACACACTGTAAATATTTCCCATTATAGTACAAGTATGTACATGCATATATAATTATATAAATATTTATATAAAGAAAGTACGGGGGGGATTTCTACTGAAAATGGCCCTGGTCTCACCAATTATTGAACCGAAACACATTTATTTAAATTTAAACGAATCGAAAACACACTGTAAATATTTCCCATTATAGTACAAGTATGTACATGCATATATAATTATATAAATATTTATATAAAGAAAGTACGGGGGGGGATTTCTACTGAAAATGGCCCTGGTCTCAACAATTATTGAACCGAAACACATTTATTTAAATTTAAACGAATCGAAAACACACTGTAAATATTTCCCATTATAGTACAAGTATGTACATGCATATATAATTATATAAATATTTATATAAAGAAAGTACGGGGGGGATTTCTACTGAAAATGGCCCTGGTCTCACCAATTATTGAACCGAAACACATTTATTTAAATTTAAACGAATCGAAAACACACTGTAAATATTTCCCATTATAGTACAAGTATGTACATGCATATATAATTATATAAATATTTATTTAAAGAAAGTTCGGGGATTTTACTGAAAATGGTCCACCAATTATTGAACCGAAACACATTTATTTAAATTTAAACGAATCGAAAACACACTGTAAATATTTCCCATTATAGTACAAGTATGTACATGCATATATAATTATATAAATATTTATTTAAAGAAAGAACGGGGGGGAAATTCTACATAAAATGGGTCCCGTACAAGTCACATATATAATTATATAAATATTTATTTAAAGAAAGTACGAATTCTAATGGCCCTGGTTTCAACAATTATTGAACCGAAACACATTTATTTAATTTTAAACGAATCGAAAACACACTGTAAATATTTCCCATTATAGTACAAGTATGTACATGCATATATAATTATATAAATATTTATTTAAAGAAAGTACGGGGGGGATTTCTACTGTAAATGGCCCTGGTCTCACCAATTATTGAACCGAAACACATTTATTTAAATTTAAACGAATCGAAAACACACTGTAAATATTTCCCATTATAGTACAAGTATGTACATGCATATATAATGATATAAATATTTATTTAAAGAAAGTTCGGGGATTTCTACAAATGGGGTCTCACCAATTATTGAACCGAAACACATTTATTTAAATTTAAACGAATCGAAAACACACTGTAAATATTTCCCATTATAGTACAAGTATGTACATGCTTATATAATTATATAAATATATATTTAAAGAAAGTTCGGGGGGAATTTCTACATAAAATGGCTCCCGTTTAAACAATTATTGAACCGAAACACATTTATTTAAATTTAAACGAATCGAAAACACACTGTAAATATTTCCCATTATAGTACAAGTATGTACATGCATATATAATGATATAAATATATATTTAAAGAAAGGTCGGGGGGGAATTTCTACTGTAAATGGCCCTGGTCTCACCAATTATTGAACCGAAACACATTTATTTAAATTTAAACGAATCGAAAACACACTGTAAATATTTCCCATTATAGTACAAGTATGTACATGCATATATAATTATATAAATATATATTTAAAGAAAGTACGGGGGGGAATTTCTACTGTAAATGGCCCTGGTCTCACCAATTATTGAACCGAAACAGATTTATTTAAATTTAAACGAATCGAAAACACACTGTAAATATTTCCCATTATAGTACAAGTATGTACATGCATATATAATTATATAAATATATATTTAAAGAAAGTTCGGGGGGGAATTTCTACTGTAAATGGCCCTGGTCTCACCAATTATTGAACCGAAACACATTTATTTAAATTTAAACGAATCGAAAACACACTGTAAATATTTCCCATTATAGTACAAGTATGTACATGCATATATAATTATATAAATATTTATTTAAAGAAAGTAAGGGGGATTTCTACTAAATGGCCCTGTCTCACCAATTATTGAACCGAAACACATTTATTTAATTTTAAACGAATCGAAAACACACTGTAAATATTTCCCATTATAGTACAAGTATGTACATGCATATATAATTATATAAATATATATTTAAAGAAAGTTCGGGGGGGATTTCTTCTGTAAATGGCCCTGGTCTCACCAATTATTGAACCGAAATACATTTATTTAAATTTAAACGAATCGAAAACACACTGTAAATATTTCCCATTATAGTACAAGTATGTACATGCATATATAATTATATAAATATTTATTTAAAGAAAGTTCGGGGATTTCTACTGTAAATGGCCCTGGTCTCACCAATTATTGAACCGAAACACATTTATTTAAATTTAAACGAATCGAAAACACACTGTAAATATTTCCCATTATAGTACAAGTATGTACATGCATATATAATTATATAAATATTTATTTAAAGAAAGTTTTCTACCCATTATTGAACTTTATTTAATTTAAACGAATCGAAAACACACTGTAAATATTTCCCATTATAGTACAAGTATGTACATGCATATATAATTATATAAATATTTATTTAAAGAAAGTTGGACCAATTATTGAACCGAAACACATTTATTTAAATTTAAACGAATCGAAAACACACTGTAAATATTTCCCATTATAGTACAAGTATGTACATGCATATATAATTATATAAATATTTATTTAAAGAAAGTTGGACCAATTATTGAACCGAAACACATTTATTTAAATTTAAACGAATCGAAAACACACTGTAAATATTTCCCATTATAGTACAAGTATGTACATGCATATATAATTATATAAATATTTATTTAAAGAAAGTTCGGGGAAAATTGGTCTCACCAATTATTGAACCGAAACACATTTATTTAAATTTTCGAAAACACACTCCCGTACCACACAATGTAATTATTTTTATTTAATTTAAACGAATCGAAAACACACTGTAAATATTTCCCATTATAGTACAAGTATGTACATGCATATATAATTATATAAATATTTATTTAAAGAAAGTACGGGGAATTTCTTCTGTAAAATGGCCCTGGTCTGGTCTCACCAATTATTGAACCGAAACACATTTATTTAAATTTAAACGAATCGAAAACACACTGTAAATATTTCCCATTATAGTACAAGTATGTACATGCATAGATAAGTATATAAATATTTATTTAAAGGAAGTACGGGGGGGAAATTCTACAGAAAATGGCTCCGGTTTAAACAGTTTTTGAACCGAAGTACATTTATTTAAATTTTAACGAATCGAAAACACACTGTAAATATTTCCCATCGATCGAATCGGCGCCACATTTTATAGCGATTACGATACATTTTCTATTAGATAAGTGAATTGAAATATTTCACCGTCGGACTTTGAATCGGTCTCTACGAATTTTTTTCAAATTTCTATCGAGAATCGGCTATAATATCGGTCGTTGAGCGAGCGAGTGAGTTGTGGGGGGAGGAGGAGGTATTGTGGAGGAGGAGTAGGAGAAGGATGAGGTGGAGTAGGAGGAGGTGGAGGAGGAGGAGGAGGAGGAGGACGAGGTTATCAGTCGTCAAGTTTTTGCCCCCTCGTACGATATCTTCGCTATCTCGAATCTGTCGAATATAACGATATCGTACGTATTATTTAAAAAAAAAAAACAATAAAGAATAATGGACAGCGATTATACGTCGGCGACCTTTTCGCATCCGTCGTTCTTCAGTGTCCGTCAGCCCGAGCCGACAGTATGAGCGGCGTTTACGCGCTTAGGTTCGCTTTTAAAAATTATTATTTATTTATCTATCGATATATATATATATTTTTTCTAAAAAAAGTATTTTCTTTTATTCCCGCAGGCATTTGCAGAGATTCTGGGGCGCTTCGGGGGACTTTTGGCAGGCCGGATGGGACCGAATTCTGGACACGATCGGCGAGGATCCATTCACGTTTTGGGTTTACGGTATCGTACATATATATATATATATATATATATATAGTTGCCGGTTTTTATATTATCCGGTTCGACGTAAAATCGAGTCTACCGGGCGATATACGAAATATCCGTTCGGTTTGCGAATCGCGATAAGTTTTTCCGGGCCGCTCGGCCGATAGGTTTACCTCCTGTACACCGACTATTATTTAGTCGAAAGTCGTCGACGCGATATAAAATATTTTTCACGACAATATACGCCTGCGGCGATGAACAATTCGATGACAATTCAAAATCGATAAATTATTATAAAATTCGAGCGCGATAATCGCCTAACTGTCTTACGGTTAACGAGCGAAAATTGACACTTTTTCTCGACACACTTTTTCAGGAAGTCTGATAATTACGACTGCCGCCTACTGGCTGATCGGCGCCATATACACGATTCTCGACATCGTCAACAAACCAGCTTCGTTGAGACGGTACAAAATACAGCCGGGTACGAACGAACCCGTCGACACGGACCGTTTGCTCAAGGTACGATGTTTTTTTTATATATATATATATTTACGAAGCGCCGGTACGATATCGGAGAGAGTGTCGGCGCGAGGCCGCAACCGTATCCTGTCCGACTAACTATCCGATGCTTGTCTATAGAGACGGATCTAATCTAATTGACCTTCGTTAAGGCCAATTGTGGCTCGCGGTGCCGACAGAAATATTTTTTTATTTATTTATTTTTTTTATTATTATTTTCAAGTTCAGTACGGTTTTAGTTGGAAAATGACAACCAAAAAATATCCTATATATATATATATATATATATATATATATATATATATATATAAATTTACTTCCTTTCGGAATAGCAATTAATTGCAGTTTTTATTTGTTTGTTGTTTTTTTTTAATAAAAATATGTTTTTTCATTTAATGAATAACAGTGGGCGTTTTGTACCTTGGCTATATTTATGTGGTTTTAATTAGTTAACTTTGGCTATTATCCGGCACTTTTCATATATATATATATATATATATATATATATATATATATATATATATATAAATAAAAATTTTTAAAATTTCATCAAATTCATAGATTTGGATTAAATGTATTTTTTTAATACTGTATTTACTTCAAGGTGCACTGATTGTTTTATACATGTTAATATATATATATATATATATATATATATATATTTTACTTCCTTTCGGAATAGCAATTAATTGCAGTTTTATTTGTTTTTTTTTTTTTTAATAAAAATATGTTTTTACATTTAATGAATAACGCTGCTTTTGTACTTTGGTACAGGTACCTTGGCTATATTTATATGTGGTTTTAATTAGTTAACTTTGGCTATTATCCGGCACTTTTTCATATATATATATATATATATATAAAAATTTTCACCAATTTCATAGGTGAATTAAATGTATTTTTTAATACTGTATTTACTTCAAGGTGCACTGATTGTTTTATGTGTTAATATATTGCTTTGATATATATATATATATATATATATATATATATATATATATATATAAGGCCAGATTTGGCACCGATGGGGCGAGAAATATTTTTTTTTTTTTTTTCAATTTCGTACACTTTCAGTTTAAAACTATTTGAATATATCGAACGGAATAGATGAAACGGTGCGTTGTTCAGCGGTAATGTTCAGCGGAATAATGCTCACGATTCGCCACGCCAAGTGCGAATGAAGAATCCGTTTCAGTGTATAAAGTGTACGATCGAAGCGATTCATAATTGATTAATTTGTCGGCAACGAATTATTATCGGAATCACATCGGAGTTCGAGTACTTGTATCCGATCAATTGGAAAACGGAATGAAATAAATGAAATGCACGATTACCGACCACTTGTCGGAATAATCTCAAAAAAGGGAAAAAAATTAAAAATCCCAACCACCTATATATATATATATATATATATATATATATATATATATATATATATAATCTCTCTCTCTCTATCGTATCTGAAAAACTCTCGACTGCGATTTGTATAATTTTATACAAATATTATATTCTCAACAATGCTCAATTCGTCATTCTTCGACAGAGGAAATAACTCTTTATTTTCGTTATCACCGTTTTTTTATAAAAATGAATTTTCTGAACGAATCCTCCTTCAGTCGTCTTAATTCTCACTACGAGTACATTTTACAGTGTACAACAAAACGTCCCGCAAAGTGTCGGATTACGGAACTGAGTTGTACATTGTGTTTTTTTTTTTTTTTTTTTTTAAGTACGCCACACAAAATCTTTTGTACGGATAATCCGTACGTAAAATGGATGGTTTATCGATTTCGACGACCCGATATATATATCGATCTGAACCAAGCGAAAATAAGAATTTATCGTGATAGATAAAACTGTAAAATTGCTGAACGCGGCCCCCGACCTAGAAGTTGAACACTTTATCAATGATTTTTCAACATTCGTATGAAAATTGGGAAAAGTTTTGTATAATTTATCCTTATTTAAAGTTTGTAGATTAGGCCAAACTTTCAACAGAATGCAAACTTTATAGATATTGACATAACACAAAACAAATTAGAAAAAAATTTTTTTCTGGGCCGAGATACACTTGCCCCATAAAGGAAGGTTGAAAAATCGAAACTTTTTAATTTTTCAAAAATTGTCCCAGATCTGTCCCATACTCGGGGTCAACAGTTGTCCTAAAGTGAGAGATGATACACTTGCCCCATAAAGGAAGGTTGAAAAATCGAAACTTTTTAATTTTTCAAAAATTGTCCCAGATCTGTCCCATACTCGGTCAACAGTCGTCCTAAAGTGAGAGATACACTTGCCCCATAAAGGAAGGTTGAAAAATCGAAACTGTTTAATTTTTCCAAAATTGTCCCAGATTTGTCACATACTCGGTCAACAGTCGTCCTGAAGTGAGAGATACACTTGCCCCATAAAGGAAGGTTGAAAAATCGAAACTTTTAATTTTTCAAAAATTGTCCCAGATTTGTCACATACTCGGTCAACAGTCGTCGTAAAGTGAGAGATACACTTGCCCCATAAAGGAAGGTTGAAAATCGAAACTTTTAATTTTTCAAAAATTGTCCCAGATTGTCACATACTCGGTCAACAGTCGTCCTCAAAGTGAGAGATACACTTGCCCCATAAAGGATGGTTGAAAAATCGAAAATTTTAATTTTTCTAAAATTGTCCCAGATCTGTCCCATACTCGGTCAACAGTCGTCCTAAAGTGAGACATACCTTCAGTCTTCAGTAGTCTCCCGCTAGTAACCTTCTATATATATTATTATTCTTTGTTCCTGGTCCATTCTATATTTTGGACTATTTTTTTTCTCTCTCTCTCCTGCGAATTTCCAATATTAATTGTTATTTTTTTAATTCCCACCCTTAAAATATCGTTATTCGACTGGATTGTGTGTGACTGGCTCATTTTCTATATATCGAAAATGTACAATCGACTGTATTTATTTCTCTGAATGCTATTTCGTATATATTTCTTTTCGTAAAAACGGGTTCCATTTCTGTTTTCAAATACCGATATGAATAACTTTATATATATATATATATATATATAAATGGGAGGTATTAATTGAAATTTTAATTTTATTCCTCGAAATATTTTGCAGTAATTCACTTTCTTTTCTTGTTTCATTCATTCTATTTTTGAAAATATTGATACAACTAACTATTTTTTTTTCTCCTCCGCCGTTTATAAACAGTCGTCCTGAAGTGAGACATAACTCCAGTCTTCAGTAGTCTCCCCTGCGCACTCGTCTTATACACTTTAGGGGAACTGCACAACTTTACCCTTACCAAATCCTTTACATAATTGTCTTATTCCTGTTGTATTGCGTATAAGGTGGGCGCGCGCCTCCTCTCTATCTGTTTTTTTTTTAAAATTTTAATAAATACTTTTTATTTTCCCAGGTTATAATAACGGTGATATTCAACCAGTTGATAGTCGGCCTCCGACCGGTATAATGAGCTACAACGGATGATATGGCGAGGATTTCCGCCGCTTAGGCAGCTGCCGACGCTCCATTGGGTTCTCGCCGAACTCGCCCTCTTCATCATTGTCGAAGAAATCGGCTTCTATTATTCCCACCGGTCGGTAAAATCCATTCGTTTTATTATAAACTTTTGTTTTTTTTTTTTATACCGCGACGGGCCTTCGACGCCATCACGCATAATATATCGATAGATTCCGTTTCCATCGTCCCTCCGTTACACGACGTCGACATTGTGCGTGGAGAGAAGCCAAATTGAACTCTTCAAAATTACAACCGTCGACCTTCGACGCGACGAAGGTCACGCCGCTGACCGACCTCTTTCGCCCTCTCCACGTCCACGGTTGGCTCTCGAAGAAAAATATTTTTTTTCTCCTTCTCCTTCGGACGCAGACAACGGTTTAGCGTTGAATTACATTCCCGGCTTTATTATTATTAATATTTATTAATGCGATACACTTGGGCTAGTTTAGAATAAAATTGGAATTCGGTTTTTCAGAAATCTGTTAACAATCCGACAACTGTTGCGACTGCTCTAGTGCTCGAAGAAATTGTATTTATCTGTAAAATTTTAATTTTATCAATCTAGAATATATATTTGCCGATATTATATCGCGACAACAATTTTCCGCCATTTTTCCCCGGCAAATTTTCAATTATTCAATTTCGTTCGTCATTCGCTTCGGGGGGGCCTCGTTTATATTTTTAAACAACAAGAAATTCCCTTTCGGCCCGACCGGTTCTCCTTTGTATAGACGGTGAATTAAAGCGGTTTTTTTTTCGTTAAAGTGTTATTTTTTTCTTATGGAATCTCAAAGTAGATAGTATAGGGCACGTCGGCACTGTTTTGTCGAAATTTCGCACGACAATTTTCAATGGATGCGGCGCGAATTTCGTTCGATTTTCGAATAAAGCCTGTCAAATCGTGTCAAATTAAACTGAAATGAGTCATGCGGAATAATCGAATTGTTTCACGTGTGGGTCATGCGGTGTTGTTGTCGTCCGCGCATCACAATATCTCGTCCAGTTCGGGCGGAAATGACTGTATAGAATGTTGTTATTGTTGTTGTCGTTTTTCAGGCTGTTGCACAGCAAACCGCTCTACAAGTACATACACAAGAAGCACCACGAGTGGACGGCGCCGATAGCCGAACGGCCGCCTACTCGTCACCCCGATCGGTAGCACGTATTCTCCAACCTTCTGCCGCTTTCCTCGGCGTCTTCATCGCCGGCTCGCACGTCGCCACCGCCTACCTGTGGTTCTCGTTGGCCGTCATCAACACGCTGAACGCCCATTCGGGCTACCACTGGCCGTTCTTCCCGTCGCCTCAAGCGCACGCATTTCCACCACCTCAAGTAGGTCGCGTCAAACCCACATCGCGTATAACAGACGATGGTCGATTGATGTGGCCGATTATTTTTTTTTTCCGGCGGACAAGAGTCATCATCGCAAAAATGTGACGGGCGCCAGACGGCGTTTACGACGCCGCTTTAAATATTTTTACAAAATAACAGCTTCCAATTTATGCATTACAAGCCTATATACATTGATATTTTAACATTTTCAATTTTTCAACTTTATCGGGCAAGTATCTCTCACTTTGGGACAAATGTTGACCGAGCATGTGACAAATTTGGGACAATTTTTTAAAAATACTCGGGGTCAGCAGTTGTCCTAAAGTGAGAGATGATACACTTGCCCCGTAAAGAAGGAAGGTTGAAAAATCGAAACTTTTTAATTTTTCAAAATTGTCCCAGATCTGTCCCGTACTCGGGGTCAACAGTTGTCCTAAAGTGAGAGATACAGCCCCATAAAGAAGGGTTGACGAAACTTTTAATTTTTCAAAATTGTCCCAGATCTGTCCCTGGGTCAACAGTTGTCTAAAGTGAGACACTTTAAAGAAGAAGTTGAAAAATCGAAACTTTTAATTTTCAAAAATTGTCCCAGATCTGTCCCAGTCGTCCTAAAGTGAGAGATACACTTTTAAAGGAAGGAAAAATCGAAACTTTTTAATTTTCAAAATTGTCAGACGGGACAGATCTGGGACAATTTTTGAAAAAAGGAAAATTTTCAATTTTTCAACTTTCCTTTATGGGGCAAGTGTATCTCACACTTCAGGACTGCTGTGACTGAGTACGGGACAGATCTGGGACAATTTTTGAAAAAAGGAAAATTTTCGATTTTTCAACTTTCCTTTATGGGGCAAGTGTATCTCACACTTCGGGACAACTGTTGACCCCGAGTATGTGACAGATTTGGGACAATTTTTGAAAACGGAAAATTTTCGATTTTTCAACTTTCCTTTATGGGGCAAGTGTATCTCACACTTCAGGACTGCTGTGACCGAGTACGGGACAGATCTGGGACAATTTTTGAAAAAAGGAAAATTTTCGATTTTTCAACTTTCCTTTATGGGGCAAGTGTATCTCACACTTCAGGACAACTGTTGACCCCGAGTATGTGACAAATTTGGGACAATTTTTTAAAAACGGAAAATTTTCGATTTTTCAACTTTCCTTTATGGGGCAAGTGTATCTCAGCCCACAAAAATTTTTTTTTTAATTTGGTTTCTGTTTTGTCAAAATATCTATAAAGTTTGCACTCTGTCAAAGTTGGAAAAAATTTTGGCCTAATTTACAAACTTTAAATAAGTAAACACTATACAGAACTTTTACCAATTTTCATATGAATAAGCGATAAAAATCTTCAACTTCTAGGTCGGGGCCCAGCAATTTTATTTACAGGTTTTCGATCCGATAAATTCTTATTTTCACTGGGTTTAGATCGATATATATCGGTCGGGGGTTCGACAATTAAGCGATTGCGCAATTCACCGACAACAATTGGCGTTTTTATATATTCTTCGATAGATTGGATTATTTGTTGTCCATTCCGTTAAACATTCGTTATCAAAATTACATCGAATCGTGTGTGTAAAAAGCTAAAATACGGTGAAACGAAACGGGCATTTCTGTCACATTTCGCTTTTTTTTTTATTTTCGCAAAAGGCGTTAACGCCCGATCTATTTAATGTTGGGAATATCCGAAAAAGTAGTCGACGTTTCGACTTTTGAAATTCATCTAATTTCAATTATTAATCTACTGTATATATTTACCGATATTATCGACGATTCTCCGTCGCCACTTTTCCGGCACATTTTCTTTCGATTCTCCCCTCGACAGGGAATTCCTCGAGATCGAAATAGATCTTATCGAATTGTCGATTACTTTTATAACTAGTGAACAATGAATAAGATGTATTGAAAATATTGTTTTTCTGCGCTCCGAAGGTTCAACCAGTGTTACGGAGTGCTCGGCGTTCTCGACCGGCTCCACGGAACGGACAATTTGTTCAGGGCGACGAAGAATTACGCCCGTCACCTGACGCTGTTGACGACGACGCCGGCCAGAGAGCTCTATCCCGACGAGACCAAATGCAAATAAAATCGTCGTCAATAATAGATATTACGTAATAAAAAAATATATATATATACATATATGTATACACAGACAGACATATATCACACAACACATCCTTGTACACGATTATTCGTATTCGTATTTCGCATTATCGCATAATCCGTATTTTCAATAGTTGATGTATTTCGTTGTCGTCTTTTGGCGCACGAGGGCTAAAGTATATTAGTATATAAGTGAATATATAAATATATATATATACATATATGAATGATATCGGGTCGACGACCGAGCAGCGTAATTGTAGGGAATTGCACCGACGACAATCGGCGTCCGTACGTTGTTTTAATAAGTGCGTATCGGTCGTAAATGTTTACGGCGCCGGATAAGCCGTAGATGCATAAAAACGGCGTACATTTAATTTGTTACGAATTTTTGCGAACGTTAACAAACGCTTCGCCCGCTCGACCGCCTTTTTAATTTTTTGTACACACACACAGATACAATTCGATGTAATTTCGTTATCCGAAAGTTTCACGTAGCGACCGAAAAATAATATCAAGAATCTTATCCAAGATTTTTTTTTTTTATTAATAAATTACGCCAGTCGCCGACACCGATATTATCCGAGAATATTTTATACCCCTGTAATAACTTTTAAAATTTTATATACGGAGAAAAGGGAGAACCCTGTAAATAAATTGAATACGGTGTTATATTATCGCCGGTGACGAGGTCGAAATTTTAATTTTTCGGAAAAAAAATGATATACCGTCCGAGAACAGGGGCGCATTGTTAAAATAAATAAATATATATATATGTATATATATAATATGTATATGATGTGATTAGAAAGCGGTTTGCAAACTGTTCGCTTACACTTTCAACACGGTACGACACCGCATTTTTATATGATATAAATATATTTTTTTCGCCTACCGATAGGGGCGAAAATAGACTGTAAAATAAATAACGATAACGTTTGGAAACCGCTTCGAGATTAGGGTAAGTGTAAGAATATTTGTTTTTTTTCACCCGAGTGTTTTATTTTTTATTTTATTTCATTTTTTTTTTCTTTTTTACACGAATCGATGTGCAACAATCGATTGATGTCGAATTCTATATTTGTGTGTAACTGTAAACGAATAAATCAATCGTTGGTGCGAACGAATACGTTGAATATTTTCTCCCGCAGGTTTTACGATGTTGAATTTTCGCTTTGAGTTTTCGTATGGATATAAAATTTTCTAAACGGCTGAAATTTCGTAAAAACGTCTCGTCGGGTCACGGGTCAGGTCGAAGAGCATCATAAAACTAAATATTCGCCGCCATCTGGCGCCGCTAGAGAGAGATTGGAACCGATTCCGTTCAGTGAGTATTGTTAATAGATATCGTAATATTGAATCGGCCGTCGATAAAAGTAATTATTTTTTTTAAAAATTAGAGAAAAACCGGAGGAAGAAACATTTTTTTCCCCGTCTACCCCAATTTGTCGCTGAAATCATAAATGAATCTCCCTTATCGTCCATCGTATGACGACGGCCGAATAGAAAAAAATTTATAAAATAATATTTAAAATCTGTAGTCGGATAAAATGATTTTCAATTTAAAAAAAATACATTTTCCCTTCTAATTTATAGCATGACATTTTCAATTTTTCAACTTTCCCTAATATGTCAAGTGTATCTCTCCGCTTCGGAACAACTGTTGACCCCCGAGTGTGTGACGGATCTGGGACAATTTTAAAAATGAAAATTTTCGATTTTACAACTTTCCTTTATATGGCAAGTGTATCTCTCACTTTGGGTCAACTCTGTTGACCGAGTATGTGACAGATCTGGGACAATTTTTGAAAAAAGGAAAATTTTCGATTTTTCAACTTTCCTTTATGGGGCAAGTGTATCTATCTCACTTTATTACTACTGTTGACCTGTTGACTAAAGTTGTCGAATCGATGAGCCTACGAAGGGCCAACTGGCATTTGGGGGCGGCGGGGTGGGGGGCCCTAGTGACGTCACAGCTATGAAAAGGGCCAACCCCCCACCACCACCCCCACCCCCCCGCGAGGTCAATTTCGACCCCTCGGCGCGCACACAAAAGCGCCCAATATATACAGAGAGTGGTCCAAAAAAATGTATCCACCGTTCAAAAGTCCATAACTTACAAACTAATTCAGGGAGTTGTCTTCTCATTTTCGGTGAAACTGTAGCTTAAAGTCCAACTTAAAGATATACTCATAGCTGTAGGTGCACAACGTGTCCAGTCAGTTGGATATTGCACATCTTCTGTTCTCCTGATACAGATCCTGATACGGATCCTGATACAGATCCTGATACGGATCCTGATACAGATCCCGATACAGATCCTGATACGGATCCTGATACAGATCCCGATACAGATCCTGATACGGATCCTGATACAGATCCTGATACGGATCCTGATACGGATCCTGATACGGATCCTGATACAGATCCTGATACGGATCCTGATACGGATCCTGATACAGATCCCGATACAGATCCTGATAGATCCTGATACGGATCCCGATACAGATCCTGATACGGATCCCGATACAGATCCTGATAGATCCCGATACGGATCCTGATACAGATCCCGATACAGATCCTGATAGATCCCGATACAGATCCTGATACAGATCCTGATACAGATCCTGATACAGATCCTGATACAGATCCTGATAGAGATCCTGAAACGGATCCTGATACAGATATGGGGGATGGTTTTTTCAAAAATTTTTCACTTTAGGAGGAGTAAAGGCCGACAAATTGGATTTGAAATATACATTATGTACGATACAAATGAATATAATGAAAAATATATCCAGTTATATGGCAGGTGCCAAAAAAAAACCGACAATGTCCAACAATTCGGTTGACAATCTTATCCTCGAGGGTTATTAATTTCCCGAAAACTCGATACATTTTTTCTGTTTTTCAACAACTATAAATTCTCTATTAAATTTCATTAACTTCTTGCCAATATTTTTGTTTCATTCATGTTCATTAAAACATGCATATATATATTAATATATTCAAGGTTTGAATTCTGTCAAAGTTCCAAGCTTGTGGCCGAATAGAAACTCGGAATAAAAAGAAATCTAGCGATGATTCGGCGCACACAACAAAAATCAACTCATATTCAACTCAATTTTTTATATCTTATAATTGATGATAAGAGGCTCGATTCAGTAATTTTAAGTTAATTCATTTCTAATTCATTCTCTTAAACCCTGTCTAAGTAATCGCTTATATTACGGTTTTCGAAGCTCACTCCGTTGAAATCTTATTTTTTCTTTCGATACATAAATAACACTTTATAGATAGGTTTTTTCCTGAAAGGTAAAAAGGCGGTGAGAAAAATTATGATAAAAATACGGGTCGGACGGAATAAAGAAAAGACACAGAGATTCGTACACACATTTATAGTTATAACATAACAAAACTGTATTATATATGTATATTTAAAAAAAACAAGGCACCGAGAAGAAACGAAACGTTATAACAATAATAGTTTTCGAATGTAAAAAAGAGAAAATACAAAGAAATCACCTCTGTTAAAAAGTAGAAAAAAAATGAAAAATCGTCAAATATTATCCGAAAAAGACAACGATAACTTCGGCGATCACAGACCGATATAAAAATGTTTTTCGGTAATTGAAAAATATACGTACGTTAACATTTATCTAGTAAAAAAGAAGTATACATATATATATATATGTCAAAATAAGAATTTATCGTTACGACTAATCTACGCGTATTGTCAGTTTTAAAATTATTAATCACCCCTTTAGTTTTTAATATATATATATATATATATATATATATATATATATATATATATATATATATATATATATCTAGATTGTATATTGCGCGAGAGAGAATATAAAACGGTGGATAATAGATAATACAGCATTTTTTTTTTTTTTCTGTACATTTTCTGGATGTACGGCGATTTTAAAAATATCCTGGCGACACTTTCCGATTATAATATGTATATATATATATATATATATATATATATATATATATATATATACATTTTAATTAACGAATTAATGATATGGTGATATTTTTGGTTCTCCCGTCGTCGAAAAAGCTAAGGCGAAATACGTTTTACGGCTTCGCACGAACAACGTTCTTGTCGATATACAATTCTTATATCGTTCAATAGAGTTTAGAGCGAGATATATATATATAAGAGCGAAACCACAGAAAAAAAAAAAAAAAAGAAAAAGGACTTACGTTTTCATTCGATAGTTCGCAAATGCGAAATTTTCAGGATCGTAGATCCGGCCGAAAGATGATACCGATTTAGTATTTCGAAACTGAGCGAAAATCGTAAGATTCCGTACGATTCCGAACTTTACTCACGTCCGAGATGTAACCGTAAATTTTTCTTATCGATAAAAAAGTCGATCGTACGTTGATCGGACGAAGTCAATTTTAAATTTTAGACGCACACAGATTTTATATATATATATATACGATTGTCGGTTGAAAAAATTACATTTATTAAAATTTCATAACCGGGGTTTAGCCCCGAATTTTCGCCCGATAGAAAATTCCGTCAAAAATTACGACTAATATATCTACGCTTAGTTTTACGATAAGAAATTCGGTCGTCCTGCGATTTTATTGATACGTATCGGACGTACGATTGTTGACGGACGAAATGTGTGTCGTTCCGTTGTCGTTCTGTCGAAAAACTTCTACATATTCCCGGTTAACGAACCGGACAACGACTTCGGTTACGTTATTCGAAATATAACCGATATTTACTTACGATATATTTGAATTTGACCCGCTTCTTCTCAGCTACTTTCCCCGCACTTCGCAGACTTACGGTTTACGACGGAATATCGAAACTGCGAATTACCGAAAAATTCCCGTGTCGGATTTCAATTCGAAAAGCGTATTTTAACAAAACGCTTTAGAATGTATTTTTTTTTTAAATCTTTTTTGGGAATAGATTTTTTTGAGATGGTCCTCCCGCGATGGTGAGATTCTCGTAATAGCAGCGAAATAATAACGACTATAGCCAAATATTAACGTTGGTCGGTGGGCCGTAAAGTCGATCGCTTAATTTTAAATTTTCGGACGCCGATTTTAGGCGCACTTTTTGTATTTTCCGTCGGAAACGAACGTTGAACGCCGGTTGAAAATTTTTTAACCCGGCGATGATCCGTTAAAATACTGAAAGGATTTTACTGTCGGGATTTTTATTTGGTGAAAAAAAAAATAAAAAATTCGGTTTCGCTATCGACAGTAGCCCGTGCTGGTATGAAAATTTTTGTTTTTGTTCAAAACGAAAACTGCGAATCGAACGAGGCGCACCACCGCTTCTGTGTTATCTGCTGTTGTACATACCGTCGATCAGGTACATCCGGCGGTACTGTTGGCGTTCGGAAAATTCCGTACCGCGCCTATAAACGAAAACGACGAATAGTAGAACGAGCGGAAATACGAGTATGGCGAGAACGATCGGAAAAACGAAATCTCTGCCCGTCGTCGACGATTCGATGAACGAATCGCCCGACTCCGATTCCGACTCGGACGACGACACTCGGCCGCCGTTCTTTTCGCTCTCCGATAAAACCATCGTGAACAAAGGTTTCTTTTTGCGACGCCTCACCGTCGTCGCGTTCTCCGATACTGCCGAAGACGTCGTCGTCGTCGTCGCAGTCGCAGTTTCCGAACTGTCCCAGACGACACCTTTCCTCGGCTGGCTGAGACTCTTCTTCGACGATTCCATCGAGCTCTTCGGCAAATCGGTGGTGACGTCGTCCTCCCGCCTCGAGGTATTTCCAATTTGACTGGCGACTGACCTTCGAGTGCGACGACTACGCCTTCATCCGTTTTGGGCGCATCCGACGACGTACCCCATGTGCGGAATATACTACCGAACACGAGGACCGCCAGGAGGTAACTTCTCATCGTGTT
This sequence comes from Lethocerus indicus, assembly GCA_019843655.1. Classification (NCBI taxonomy): domain Eukaryota; kingdom Metazoa; phylum Arthropoda; class Insecta; order Hemiptera; family Belostomatidae; genus Lethocerus; species Lethocerus indicus. The sequence goes on from JACDQD010000124.1 coordinate 23,614, forward strand.
GGAAAAAAAAAATCCCAATCACTTTATCCCTCGACTAACAACTAATTTTTTTTTCAACTGTTTCAGATCAAAAAATCCCAATAGAATACAAAAGAAAAAAAACCAATACGTTGGGGAGGCCACGACGGCCGTATAACCTTTTCGCTGAAACAGCTGTTTTTGTAACCTCCCCCCCCATCCAGATATTAAAACAGCTGATCGGCCTGAACTCCAAGGCTATCCAATATACAGTTTTCTCTCTCTCTCTCCAACCTAAATGTATTGAAAATATATACATTTCAAATTGGGATATACAGCGATGAGGGGAAGATCAAATTCGGGCGTCAGGCTCGACTACTACCACAGGATAGTCTACAGGGTTATACTCCGCCATCAGGTTATAATACACCTATATATATATATATATATATAGTTTCCACTTTTATAACTATTATATACATTGTATACGGTCCAACGGACTTTCGGGCCGGTCCGGACGAACGGAGAGTAGTCTATTCCGTAACCGAACCGATTACCGAATAAATCCTTGTTTTATCCTGGCAACTCGTACCGGACATATTATCGTTCGTCTATTTTATTGTACGGAATCGATCGATGTATCCGTAGAATGTAATCGGTAAAAACCGACGGTTCTTTATATCGCCGGTCCGAAATATTTATCCGCTCAGTCGACCGTATTCGCCGATATCGCCGATTCTCGCTGTATCGTCGTTTAAAACGGGGAAAATGTATCGCTATCGTTAGAATCGGAATCGTAGCTCGGTTCGATATTGTCTCGGCTAATCGAGCGCGTCTCACTATATAGTATTTACGTTATGTTCGCTATAGCCGATTATCGCTATAATTTTTACAAATTTTTTCTTTATTCACCGCATATCGGGGGGGGGAGGGCGAGCGATAGATATCAATTCGGAATCCAGTGCCGAATAGCAGGACCGACTCGTTAATAGTAATCGGCCTCATTCGTCACCGAAAGCGAAATATCCAATAAAATAGTTTGTTTTCGTGTGCTCGCGTTAAAAATTCCGTATTCGCGAAATTCGTCGGGTGGGATTTTTCGTTAAAGACGAGAACGCTCCCGGAGGACGTCCGATCTTGAGGAGGTCGACGATGACCCCTCGAATAAAGGCGATCGATCGATCGCCACAGTTCGACACTGGGACATTGCAGAGAAGCCGATGAATGTATTATTCGGTTCTTTCTGTGAAACGCTCCTTAAAGGCCTTAAAAGACGAGGCGCCTCCTGAGGACTTCCGGTCTGGAGGTCGAATAAAGGTCATTGTGATTCGTCGCTTGCATACAGTTCGACACTGGGACATTGCGGTAGAAGCCGATGAATGTATTATTCGGTCCTTTCTGAAACGTTCCTTAAAGGCCTTAAAAGACGATGAGCGCTCCTGAGGACGTCCGATCTTGAGGAGGTCGACGACGATGACCCCTCGAATAAAGGCGATTATTGTGATTCGGATCGCCACAGTTCGAGCCGAATTTATCCATCTACGGCTTATCTGTGCAAAGATATTGGTGAATCCCGCAATTATTTAGTCCTCTCAGTGTCAAATTTACTATCGCAATTATAAACTCGTCTGTGATGAATACGACCGGAACGAAGGTTCGTTCGGGCGCGTCCGATATATTTTCAATTTTTTTAAAAATTTAATTCCGTCGTCTATTTGCGACAGGACGCCGTTACGGGACTGTTCGCGGCCAGCGCCCAACTGAAGCACGCCTGGGTCAGAGACAACGTCTATACGATACTCGCCGTCTGGGGCCTGTCGATGGCGTACAAGAAGATGGCCGATATGGACGAGGACAGGGCGAAAACGTACGAACTCGAACAGGTAAAAAAATATTCAGCCGGAAATATCCGATCTCCGGCTCCACCACGGGGGCGACGCAGAGGTCGGTACTTATACCGTCGATCTGTCTGGTGTAATTTAGTCGTAACTGGGGTTAGCGATTGGAGATTTAAGCGGATCGCAAAGCGCATCAATTAAGCGCAGTCATCAGCTCCAATATATCCAATCGACAACTGAGTAAACACCGACAATTGGCGTTGTACATATTTTTGAAGTACGTCGATGTCTTCAGCACAGATAAGATTCTTCGATACGTTATTATTCCTGGTCCATTCCGTAATATTCGGTATAAGAAGCTAAAAGACGGTGAACCGAAGCGAGAGTTTCTCGCGCATTGACGGAGCTGCTAAAAGAGAACGGCAGTGTTCGGCGCTGCCGGTTCCGCGAAATTCGGTCGGGGAATTTTCGTTAAAAGACGAGGAGCGCCCTGAGGACGTCCGGTCTTGAGGAGGTCGACGATGACCCGAATAAAGGTCAAGTTATCGCGATCGCCACAGTTCGACACTGGGACATTGCCGAGAAGCCGATGAATGTATTATTCGTCCTTTCTGAAACGCTTTAAAGCCAAAGGCGGAGCTTAGGGCGTCCGGTCTTGAAAGACGAGGAGCGCCCTGAGGACGCCCGTGTATTATTCTGAGGAGGTCGACGTCCTGTCTGGACGACGATGACCGAATAAAGGCGATTATCGATTCGGATTACCACAGTTCGACACTGGGACATTGCCGTAGAAGCCGATGAATGTATTATTCGGTCCTTTCTGAAACGTCCCTTAAAAGCCTTAAAAGACGAGGAGCGCTCCTGAGGACGTCCGGTCTGGAGGAGGTCGACGATGACCGAATAAAGGCCGTTATCGATTCGGATCACCACAGTTCGACACTGGGACATTGCGGAGAAGCCGAATGTATCTTATACCATTCGAAACCGTCTACGGCTTATCTGTGCAAAGATGTTGCGACGTACTTAAAACAATGTACCATTACTTAGTACCCAATATAAGATATTCAACAAAATGGACTAATTTAATTAATATTGATCGCTCGAATACTTTGTCCTGTTTCGGATATTGACGATATGCGATTTTTTAATTACCGACTGACTTCTGGGTCGATCCGCAGTCCAAGTATTCATACAGTATTTATTATACTAATAACCGAAGTCGGCGCCAATTCAAATTCTCGATTCGTTTGTTTTCGCAGAGTTGCGTCAAGTTGATGCGCGGCCTGCTGATGGCGATGATGCAGCAGAAGGAGAAAGTGGAGAGGTTCAAGACGACGCAGAATCCGTCCGATTCGCTGCACGCCAAATACGATTCGACCAACGGCCAGGTGGTCGTCGGCGACGCCGACTGGGGCCACCTTCAGATCGACGCCGTATCTCTCTACCTACTGATACTGGCCCAGATGACGGCTTCAGGTCGGTGCCAAAACGGTTTTTTTTTATTCTCTCCGCTTTCATTCAATTAATATCGGGTCGACGACTAAGCGGCGTTGACAAGTACGTCAACATTTTTGCACACAGATAAGCCGGGAATTGACATTCGGCTTCTACGGCAATGTCCCAGTGTCGAACTGTGGCGTTATCCGAATCGATAACGGCCTTTATTCGGGGTCATCGTCGTCGACCTCCTCCAGACCGGACGTCCTCAGGAGCGCTCCTCGTCTTTTAAGGAACGTTTTTCAGAAAGGACCAAAATGATACATTCATCGGCTTCTCCGCAATGTCCCAGTGTCGAACTACGGAGATCCGAATCACAATAACGGCCTTTATTCGGGGGGTCATCGTCGTCGACCTCCTCCAGACCGGACGTCCTCAGGAGCGCTCCTCGTCTTTTAACGAAAAATTCCCCCCGACCGGAATTTCGCGAACCCCAGTACCGAGACGCTGCCGTTCTCTTTTAAGGCCTTTAAGGAACCTTTCAGAAAGGACCGAATAATACATTCATCGGCTTCTCCGCAATGTCCCAGTGTCGAACTGTGGCCTTTATTCGGGGGTCGTCGTCGACCTCCTCCAGACCGGACGTCCTCAGGAGCGCTCCTCGTCTTTTAAGGCCTTTAAGGAACGTTTTTCAGAAAGGACCGAATAATACATTCATCGGCTTCTCGGCAATGTCCCAGTGTCGAACTGTGGCCTTTATTCGGGGGTCATCGTCGACCTCCTCCAGACCGGACGTCCTCAGGAGCGCTCCTCGTCTTTTAAGGCCTTTAAGGAACGTTTCAGAAAGGACCAAATAATACATTCATCGGCTTCTCCGCAATGTCCCAGTGTCGAACTGTGGCGATCCGAATCAATAACGGCCTTTATTCGGTCATCGTCGACCTCCTCAGACAGGACGTCAGGAGCGCTCGTCTTTTAACGAAAAATTACCCCCCGACCGGAATTCGAAATGCGACGGAATCTATCCGTCGACCGGTCGATGTAATTTCGACACCGAATATTTCGCAGAAAGGACCGAATAATAATAATAGAGAGAATCGAAGGATCTTATCCGCGCAAAGGTGTTGTCAGCTGACAACGTTGTCAGCTCCGAAGACAGGAGGTAAAACAGCAAAATATCCTCGGAATTCAATTCGATCTCAGTCCGCGACATCGGAACCGATTCTGTGGACCGAACGAATTATTTGTAATTATGCGGAATAGTGACGATTGTTTTATAGCCGATCTTTTATCTGTTCGCAGGATTGCAGATTATATTCAATTTGGACGAAGTCGCTTTCATACAGAATTTAGTGTTTTACATCGAATCCGCCTACTGCATACCGGTGAGTTTGTAACGGTTTTCAAAACCGGAATAACGCTGTCGGCGTCGCTATTAGAATTAACGTTTAATTTTTTTTTTTTGCCCTTCAGGATTACGGTATTTGGGAGAGAGGCGACAAGGCGAACCACGGCCTGCCCGAACTGAACGCAAGTTCGATAGGTACGTTCGTACAAAAACACTTCGAATTACCTTCGGAAATATACAGAGTGACGGAACGATCAACGTTCGTTCAGATTATACAAAATATTGCGCTGTGAACTGTGTCGATTATTGTCGAACAAAAATATCGAAAATAGGACAACTGGACGTAAATTGTAATCGTAACAAATTTCTAACGAAGGAACGTACCGAGGACAGAATGTTGCACGCAAGGTTTACATATTGATATATATATATATATATATATATATATAATATTTGTCAAATGGCATTTCTGTGTGTGTGTGTGTGTTCGGTGAGGTCAACAAGAACCATTCGGTCACGGGTCGTAATAATTAATAAAAATATTCGCCATTCCGGGTGTCTTATTCGGTTTTTTCTGGGGCACTGCGCGGATTAAATATTTTTCGAAATAAATATTTGCTCAGTATTCAATTCCGGCCATTCGTCGTGTACACCTCACCTTACCTGTCTATCGATTTTAACCGCGGTTCGGTCAACGGCTGTTGGAGTGATAAAAATCCGGCGTACACTTTTGCAGGTATGGCGAAAGCGGCGTTGGAAGCGATGAACGAATTGGACCTGTTCGGAGCGCGCGGAGGCCCGTCCTCCGTCATACACGTTCTCACCGACGAGGCGCAGAAGTGTCAAGCCGTCCTACAGGTCGGTCCTAACGGATAATTTTCTGTAAATTTCGTACAAAGCCGCTCCACGCAAAGTTTCGATCCTAATTTAATTTCCGTTAACAGTCGCTGCTTCCCCGAGAGTCGAGTTCGAAAGAATTGGACAGCGGCCTACTGCCGGTCATCGGTTTTCCGGCTTTCGCCGTCGACGACCCGTCCCTAATCAGCGCCACGAGAGAAGCGATAGTTTCCAAGCTTCGTGGAAGGTACGGCTACAAGAGGTTCCTCAGGGACGGCTACAAGACACCCAGAGAGGTTGGTACAATTAACAAATCGTTGCTAAGATACTATCGGGTCGACGACTAAGTAATCGGAGAATTCACCGACGACAAGTGGCGTTGTACATATTTTTAAGTACGTCGGCGACATCGTTGACGGTTTCGAATGCAGGTACGGCGATCCGAATCGATAACGGCCTTTATTCGGGGAGGGTCATCGTCGTCGACCTCCTCAAGACCGGACGTCCTCAGGAGCGCTCCTCGTCTTTTAAGGCCTTTAAGGAACCTTTCAGAAAGGACCAAATAATACATTCATCGGCTTCTCCGCAATGTCCCAGTGTCGAACTATGGCGATCCGAATTGATAACGGCCTTTATTCGGGGTCATCGTCGTCGACCTCCTCAAGACCGGACGTCCTCAGGAGCGCTCCTCGTCTTTTAAGGCCTTTAAGGAACGTTTCAGAAAGGACCGAATAATACATTCATCGGCTTCTCCGCAATGTCCCAGTGTCGAACTGTGGCGATCCGAATCGATAACGGCCTTTATTCGGTCATCGTCGACCTCCTCAAGACCGGACGTCCTCAGGAGCGCTCCTCGTCTTTTAACGAAAATTCCCCGACCGGAATTTCGCGAACCCCAGTACCGAGACGCCGCCGTTCTCTTTTAAGGCCTTTAAGGAACCTTTCGGAAAGGACCGAATAATACATTCATCGGCTTCTCCGCAATGTCCCAGTGTCGAACTGTGGCCTTTATTCGGTCATCGTCGACCTCCTCAAGACCGGACGTCCTCAGGAGCGCTCCTCCTCGTCTTTTCGTCTTTTACCGCAGACGCCAGCCGCTTCTTTAAGGCCTTTTAAGGAACCTTTCAGAAAGGACCGAATAATACATTCATCGGCTTGTCTACTGTAGAGCCTTTATTCAACGTTCCTCCTTTATTCGGCCTCTCGTCTTGACCTCTCAAGGAATTTAATATCCATCGTGTTTCGCTGAAAGAATCTTATCGGCACCACCGCGAAGATGTACCACGTCCTTAAAAATATGTACACTTTCCGTCGGGGGTGAATTGCGCAATACCCATACATGCTGTCATTCTTTTTTCTTCTATGATGTGAGATACAAATTTGTCCGACGGATATAAGATGTGCCTACCGGAGTATATATTAATCGCGTAGTTTGTAATGCGTATTAACCGGTGCCGTTCTGCGCGCTACCGCTGATTTCAGGATCCGAGCAGGCTTGTACTACCAACCGTGGGAGCTGAGAGTTTTCGAGAACATCGAATGCGAATGGCCCCTATTCTTCTGCTATTTGATTATCGACAGCTGTTTTCAGAACAACAAACAGCTACTGGAAGAATACGACAAAGCGTTGGACAAGGTATTCCTATCTATTTACACATTTGCCCATACTTGTTCTCTATATTCTAGTACGATTATATCGTTGTACATATATTTAAGTAAGTCAACATCCTAAGCGCAGATTGGAATCTTCGATACGTTATTATTCGGTCCTTTCTGAAACGTTTTCCAGGTATCAAAATTACCGTTGAATTCCGGTCGATGATTTTCCGAATAAAGGCGAGGCCACAGTTGGAACTGGGAGACATTGCCGTAGAAGCCGATGAATTGAAAGGTTCGCGAAGGCCCTGAGGACGTCCGGTTCTGGAGGAGGTCGACGATGACCGAATAAAGGCCGTTATCGATTCGGATCGCCACAGTTCGACACTGGGACATTGCCGTAGAAGCCGATGAATGTATTATTCGGTCCTTTCTGAAACGTTCCTTAAAAGCCTTAAAAGACGAGGAGCGCTCCTGAGGACGTCCGGTCTGGAGGAGGTCGACGATGACCGAATAAAGGCCATTATCGATTCGGATCGCCACAGTTCGACACTGGGACATTGCCGTAGAAGCCGATGAATGTATTATTCGGTCCTTTCTGAAACGTTCCTTAAAGGCCTTAAAAGACGAGGAGCGCTCCTGAGGACGTCCGGTCTGGAGGAGGTCGACGACGATGACCGAATAAAGGCTCTTATCGATTCGGATCGCCATAGTTCTGAATGTATCTTATACGCGCATTCGAAACCGTCTACGGCTTATCTGTGCAAAGATGTTGTGACGCACTTAAAAATATGTACAACGCCACTTGTCGCGTTGAATTCGGCAATTAATTAGTTGTCAACCCGATAGTTGTCCGTAATTTTGTTTTTAGATTTTGGTTAAAGGCGGCGAGGGGATCAGGCTGGTGCCGGAACTGTACGCCGTAACTTTGGAATCGGCCGACGCCGAATCTAGAGATCCGACTTCGCAGGAAAGGATACCGTTGGGCAGGTGCCCTTTCTTGTGGGCGCAGTCCCTTTACATATTGGGCAAGCTTCTTCAGGACGTAAGTTGAAGAATCATTTTCTCCACTTATATATCCAGTTTGAAAATTGAAAATTTCATTTTTTACAAAAAATCGGTCCCATATTCCACCAACAAGTGTACCGATGTGAGTTACACCCACAAGTTGTGAGTTACCCCCCTGAAACGGGAGGTTTAAAATTGAAAATTTCATTTTTTACAAAAAATTCCCAAATCGGTCCCATATTCCACCCACAAGTGTACCAATGTGAGTTACACTTGCCCCTGAAAAGTGGGTTTAAAATTGAAAATTTCATTTTTCGAAAATTTTCCCCAAATATTCCACCCACAAGTGTACCAATGTGAGTTACACTTACCCCTGAAACGGTGGGTTTAAAATTGAAAATTTTATTTTTTTTCCAAAAATTTTCCCAGATCGGTCCGCATATTCCACCCACAAGTGTACCAATGTGATTACACTTGCCCTGATCATTTTTCAAAAATTTTCCCAGATCGGTCCCATATTCCACCCACAAGTGTACCAATGTGAGTTAAAATTGAAAATTTCATTTTTCAAAAATTTTCCCAGATCCCCTATTCCACCCACAAGTGTAAATGTGAGTTACGTTTAAAATTGAAAATTTCATTTTTCGAAAATTTCCCAGTTCCCATATTCCAAATTACCATGAAACTTGCCCTGAAACGGTTTAAAATTGAAATTTCATTTTTTCCAAAAATTTTCCCAGATCGGTCCCATATTCCACCCACAAGTGTACCAATGTGAGTTACACTTGCCCCTGAAACGGTGGGTTTAAAATTGAAAATTTCATTTTTTCGAAAATTTTCCCAGATCGGTCCCATATTCCACCCACAAGTGTACCAATGTGAGTTACACTTGCCCCTGAAACGGTGGGTTTAAAATTGAAAATTTCATTTTTTCCAAAAATTTTCCCAGATCGGTCCCATATTCCACCCACAAGTGTACCAATGTGAGTTACACTTGCCCCTGAAACGGGAGGTTTAAAATTGAAAATTTCATTTTTCGAAAATTTTCCCAGATCGGTCCCATATTCCACCCACAAGTGTACCAATGTGAGTTACACTTGCCCCTGAAACGGTGGGTTTAAAATTGAAAATTTCATTTTTTCGAAAATTTTCCCAGATCGGTCCCATATTCCACCCACAAGTGTACCAATGTGAGTTACACTTGCCCCTGAAATGGTGGGTTTAAAATTGAAAATTTCATTTTGTCGAAAATTTTCCCAGATCGGTCCCATATTCCACCCACAAGTGTACCAATGTGAGTTACACTTGCCCCTGAAACGGTGGGTTTAAAATTGAAAATTTCATTTTTTCCAAAAATTTTCCCAGATCGGTCCCATATTCCACCCACAAGTGTACCAATGTGAGTTACACTTGCCCCTGAAACGGTGGGTTTAAAATTGAAAATTTCATTTTTTCGAAAATTTTCCCAGATCGGTCCCATATTCCACCCACAAGTGTACCAATGTGAGTTACACTTGCCCCTGAAAAGGTGGGTTTAAAATTGAAAATTTCATTTTTTCGAAAATTTTCCCAGATCGGTCCCATATTCCACCCACAAGTGTACCAATGTGAGTTACACTTGCCCCTGAAACGGTGGGTTTAAAATTGAAAATTTCATTTTTTCAAAAATTTTCCCAGATCGGTCCCATATTCCACCCACAAGTGTACCAATGTGAGTTACACTTGCCCCTGAAACGGCGGGTTTAAAATTGAAAATTTCATTTTTTCAAAAATTTTCCCAGATCGGTCCCATATTCCACCCACAAGTGTACCAATGTGAGTTACACTTGCCCCTGAAACGGTGGGTTTAAAATTGAAAATTTCATTTTTTCCAAAAATTTTCCCAGATCGGTCCCATATTCCACCCACAAGTGTACCAATGTGAGTTACACTTGCCCCTGAAAAGGCGGCTCTGAAATCTAAAATTTCATTTTTTACAAAAAATTCCCAATCGGTCCCATATTCCACCCACAAGTGTACCAATGTGAGTTACACTTGCCCCTGAAAAGGCGGGTCTGAAATCTAAAATTTCATTTTTTACAAAAAATTCCCAAATCGGTCCCATATTCCACCCACAAGTGTACCTATGTGAGTTACACTTGCCCCTGAAAAGGCGGGTCTGAAATCTAAAATTTCATTTTTTACAAAAAATTCCTCGAATCGGTCCCATATTCCACCCACAAGTGTACCAATGTGAGTTACACTTGCCCCTGAAACATCAAGTTTGATCTACATTCGTTGTGTGTTTTGTGCCGACAGCGTTTCATCGCCGCCGCCGAACTCGATCCGCTGAACAGGCGTCTCTGTTCGGAGAAAAAACCCGACGTCGTCGTCCAAGTCGTTATATTGGCGGAGAACGGCGAAATCAGGGATATATTGAAAGAGCACGATATTGACGTGCAGACAGTGGCTCAAGTGGCGCCGATCGAAGTGCAGCCGGCGCGCGTTCTCAGCCATCTCTACACCTATTTAGGTGGGTCGGTCGCCACCCTTTTTGGGTAAATTTTAAATTCTTCTCCCGTAAAATATTGTAGATTGGACAAATTATTAGTAGGACCGATTGGGGTCCAAAATTTGAAAAATGCATTTTTTTTCAACTTTACCTCCGCCGCAGGTCGCAATCAGAAATTGGGACTTAGCGGCAGAAAATCGAGGGACGTCGGAATTCTGAGCACGAGCAAACTTTACTCACTGCACGATCGAATATTCGCTTTTACGCCCCAGGTACAATAATTTTTTTTCTGTTTATTCTACTCTTATTTTTGTATTTCAATTCATATTATCGCTTATCGTACTGGAAAAGCGCCGTTAAAATCGCTTGCCGCCCTACAAAGAGCCGCTATATTTGTCGTCTTTAAATTTTAACTTTTCGTTAACGCCTTTGCGACTAACACCTCTAATTGTAGTTATATTTATATTTGATATTTTTCAATTGAAAGCAAATTGACTACAGCCAAACCGATGCCGATGACGTTTAACTTTAACGGAATTCTTCGATTTATTGCGCCCCGATCGCCTATTAATTCGTCGCCTAATTCCCTATTGTCGGCTAAATCTAATTATTATATAATATGTAGTCTTTGAATAAATTGTTTAATTCTTCGTTGCGGATCAAAATCGAGATGGCCCTCGACTGTATCGATACAAAATGGCCACGGCCAACCACAATTGAAATTGAAATATATTCCGTCCTATTTTAAATATTGTCAAATAATACTGTAGAGGGCTGCAGGACAAATTGTCCGAGTCGTGGTTAAATACCTTTTATTCGATAGTGATTCCTGGACCACTCAGGTCCTGGGTCCTCCTGGGCCCTCCTGAGTGCTCGTGGGTCCTCCTGAGTGCTCGTGGGTCCTCCTGAGTGCTCGTGGGTCCTCCTGAGTGCTCGTGGGTCCTCCTGAGTGCTCGTGGGTCCTCCTGAGTGCTCGTGGGTCCTCCTGAGTGCTCGTGGGTCCTCCTGAGTGCTCGTGGGTCCTCCTGAGTGCTCGTGGGTCCTCCTGAGTGCTCCTCCTCCTGAGTGCTCGTGGGTCCTCCTGAGTGCTCGTGGGTCCTCCTGAGTGCTCCTAGTCTCCTGAGTGCTCCTCCTGAGTGCTCGTGTCCTCCTGAGTGCTCGTGGGTCCTCCTGAGTGCTCCTCCTCCTGAGTGCTCGTGGGTCCTCCTGAGTGCTCGTGGGTCCTCCTGAGTGCTCGTAGGTCCTCCTGAGTGCTCGTAGGTCCTCCTGAGTGCTCGTGGGCCCTCCTGAGTGCTCGTGGGTCCTCCTGAGTGCTCGTGGGTCCTCCTGAGTGCTCGTGGGTCCTCCTGAGTGCTCGTGGGTCCTCCTGAGTGCTCCCTCCTGAGTGCTCGTGGGTCCTCCTGAGTGCTCGTGGGTCCTCCTTGAGTGCCCTGGGTCCTCCTGAGTGCTCGTGGGTCCTCCTGAGTGCTCGTGGGTCCTCCTGAGTGCTCCTGGGTCCTCCTGAGTGCTCCTAGGCCCTCCTGAGTGCTCGTGGGTCCTCCTGAGTGCTCGTAGGTCCTCCAGAGTGCTCGTAGGTCCTCCTGGACACTTTTTTTTTCTATCCTCGGATAAAATGTAAATTTTCAATAAACGCACGAATCGAACGATTATTTATCCCGATCTGTTTACGCATGTATTTTTTAACCGAGCTTTGCGTTTCTAAGCGTAACGCGCTGAGCATGACTCTGTCTCGGGATGAGTAAAAAATTTTTTTTTTTTTAAATTCAAATTCTGGAATGTCACTGATACTGACTGTTTGTGTTTCAATTGAAGGAACACGACATTTTTTTTCTTTTTTTTTTTTCAATTTACCTCTTACCCGGCACTGTTCGATTTTGTCCTTAACCGTTATTGAAACGATACTGTTTTTAAAGGATTGTTCTGTATGTATTTTCTGTCTCTTGGCCAGTTGACAGACGAAACTCGATATTACATAGCGTCGGACAACGAGCTGATGATCGATATATTCAAATCGGAGATCAACTTTCTTAAATCGAGTTGGAAAAACATCCTCGGCCGGCCTCTTGTCCTAATGACCGTCAAGGCCATAAATCTAGGTAGTAGATTGAAAAATAACTTTTTGTCCGTTTGATATATATTTTTTTGTTATCCGCACGTTTCAGCCCTAACTCGCCTCCGCTTCTTTTCCATCGCTTCGGGGATGAAATTTTAACGAATTGCGAAAATAACTTGTGACTCGTCCATTAAATCGTATGCTTTTTTTTTGTGCTGCAACTAACTCATTTTTTTGGTTGACGCTTTTTTTCTTTTTTCTTTTTTTCTTTACTCGGAATGTTGAAATTTAAATTGCCGAAAATGTACTTTCAACTGTTGCCGGTTGATTTTTTGTCGTTTTAAAATTTTAAATTTTTGCCTCCTGTAGACGCTTGTAGGCAGTAGACAATTGTCGAACATTATTTTGTATTTGTCGATAATTTTTTTTTTTAAATCTAGCTATAAAATAAAATTCGAATAACATAGTGTTGTGCATACACACACACACACACACACATACATATATATATATATTTATTATAATAATTATATCTCCTGTCCCAATTGAAATATATATATGTATCGCTTTCGGTGTATTGTCGCTTATTGATGTTGATCCAATCTATCAATTGGATTTTATTTCTAATTTCAAAACTGACACGAAACGACGGGATAAATGAATTATTCGCGGGGTAAATTAATTCGGTATTGCGGTCCGCCAACCCCAGTATTCTTCATTCTTCCGTATCCTCTACTCTATACGTTTCACAGAAAGGACCAAAATAATACATTCATCGGCTTCTACGGCAATGTCCCAGTGTCGAACTGTGGCCATCCGAAGCGATAACGTCCTTTATTCGGTCATCGTCGACCTCCAGACCGGACGTCCTCAGGAGCGCTCCTCGTCTTTTAAGGCGTTTAAGGAACGTTTCAGAAAGGACCGAATAATACATTCATCAGCTTCTAGGGCAATGTCCCAGTGTCGAACTGTGGCGATCCGAATCGATAACGGCCTTTATTCGGGGGTCATCGTCGACCTCCTCCAGACCGGAAGTCCTCAGGAGCGCTCCTCGTCTTTTAAGGCTTTTAAGGAACGTTTCAGAAAGGACCGAATAATACATTCATCAGCTTCTAGGGCAATGTCCCAGTGTCGAACTGTGGCGATCCGAATCGATAACGGCCTTTATTCGGTCATCGTCGACCTCCAGACCGGACGTCCTCAGGAGCGCTCCTCGTCTTTTAAGGCGTTTAAGGAACGTTTCAGAAAGGACCGAATAATACATTCATCAGCTTCTAGGGCAATGTCCCAGTGTCGAACTGTGGCGATCCGAATCGATAACGGCCTTTATTCGGTCATCGGCGACCTCCTCCAGACCGGAAGTCCTCAGGAGCGCTCCTCGTCTTTTAAGGCCTTTAAGGAACGTTTCAGAAAGGACCGAATAATACATTCATCAGCTTCTAGGGCAATGTCCCAGTGTCGAACTGTGGCGATACGAATCGATAACGGCCTTTATTCGGACCTCCAGACCGGAAGTCCTCAGGAGCGCTCCTCGTCTTTTAAGGCCTTTAAGGAACGTTTCAGAAAGGACCGAATAATACATTCATCAGCTTCTATGGCAATGTCCCAGTGTCGAACTATCGATACTTTTTATTCGGTCACCAGACCGACCGGAAGTCCTCAGGAGCGCTCTTCGTCTTTTAACGAAAAATTCCGACCGAAGCGGAGGGTACGGAAGAGGGAGAAAACTACGGTATAAAAGAATTGAGAAATACTTTTAATATAATACCCACCGTTTCTTTGTCCGCGAAGGGGTTTCAATACCGTAGTGGTGGGGGGTGGGGGTAGGAGCGTTGCGTCTCTTCCGTCTTCAGTAGCGCTACTGAAGACGGGGCGAGCGGCCTCGCCCAATACAACGTACCTAACGGTATTAGAAATTTCGTTTTTCCCTCTACCCTACTGAAGTACCGTATACTAAGTTGTATGGGCGACACCGTAGCGAAGTCTTTTCTTCTGTTCTGTTTTTTTTTTTTTTAAATTTTCTATTGACGCCCCCATTGTCCACTAACAATTAATGTGTCTCTCTCTCTCTCTCTCTCTCTCTCTCGACGTACAACAATCAGAGCATAGATTTGGAAGAGTACTACACACGTACGGACGTGGCATTGTCGGCCAGCGACATAACGACCGACCTCGGTTTTCTGGCAATGCAGTGGCACAACATGTTGGGACGTCCGATATACATCGTCGTCGCCTCCGACGATATTGTAGGTCAGTAGTGCAACATACAACAACATACAACAGCATACAACATATACAACAGGCCAACACGTTGTTTGAAACAAGATATGGGACGGCAACTAAGTCATTGCGGGTTTCACTATATTTTTAAAGTCTAGATGGGACTGATGGTTTGGCCGTAGGTCCCAAAATTAACGCAAAATTTGAATTTGCAAACCAAATTTTCAATGGCTAGATTAAACCCCGTTTGACAGCCGATATTTTAGGGTTTCTAGAAATTTTCAAATAACGAAAAGGTTTGAATGTGGGCTGGTGATAGGTAAGAGGCCGGGGTAGGGATGATGGCGGGTGATAGGGATGATGGCGGGGTGGGTAGGAGTTATGTCCGGGGTGTAGGGATGATGGCTTGAGGGGGGTGGTGGAGGATTTATGGGGTTGGTAGTGATAAGGGCGGGGTTGGGATGATGGCGGGGATTGGGATAACTGCGGGGTGGAGGTGTTATGGCCGGGGGAGGGTTGTTGGGGAGGAGGATGGCGGCGGGTAGTGATAAGGGCGGAGGGAAGGGATAATGGCCGGGGAGGAGGAGCTGGGCGGTAGGGATAATGGCGGGTGATAGGGATGGGCGGGGTGGGTAGGAGTTATGTCCGGGGTGTAGGAATGATGGCTGGGGGTTTATGGGTTGGTAGGGATAACGGCGGGGAGTGATAATGGCGGGGGATGGGATAATGGGGGGAGGTGTTATGGCCGGGGAGGGATTATGGACGGGGGTTGGATTGTTGGGGGGGGTGGGTAGGTGATAAGCGGCGGAGGATTAGGGCGGGGGATAATGGCGGGATAGGGATGATGGCGGGGGGTTGGGATGGCTGGGGAGGGAGGAGTTATGTTCTCGGGGGTGGTATGTCGGTGGGGGATAGGATGATGGCGGGGGGTGATTATGGCCGGGAGGGATAGAGATAATGGCCGGGGTGAAAGTGATAAGGGTGGGGGTAGGGTTGTTGCCGGAGGGTAGGGATAAGGGCGGGGAAAGGAACCAAACGTATCTCGAACAAGAAATATATTTTATGCACGTTTGGCCGCCAAATCCGCAATCATTTAGTTGCGGCCCGATACACATATAAATATATTTAACCGGGCTTTTTCTCGCTTACTCTTCAGCTAACACTTTTTTTCTGTTCCGTTGTGAATTGTCCGCCAAAGTGAGTTTCCCCTGAATGAAAATTTCATTTTTCCGACCAATGTGAGTTACACTTGCCCCTGAAAAGGGAGGTTTAAAATTGAAAATTTCATTTGGTCCCCCACCCACAAGTGTACCAAAGTGAGTTACACTTGCCCCTGAAAGGGAGGTTTAAAATTGAAAATTTCATTTTTCCAAAATTTGAAAATTTCCTAAATCGGTCCCATATTCCACCCACAAGTGTACCCATGTGAGTTACACTTGCCCATGAAACGGGAGGTTTAAAATTGGAAAATTTCATTTTTTACAAAAAATTCCCAAATCGGTCCCATATTCCACCCACAAGTGTACCCATGTGAGTTACACTTGCCCCTGAAACGGGAGGTTTAAAATTGGAAAATTTCATTTTTTACAAAAAATTTCCTCAAATCGGTCCCATATTCCACCCACAAGTGTACCCATGTGAGTTACACTTGCCCATGAAACGGGAGGTTTAAAATTGGAAAATTTCATTTTTTACAAAAAATTCCCAAATCGGTCCCATATTCCACCCACAAGTGTACCAATGTGAGTTACACTTGCCCCTGAAAAGGGAGGTTTAAAATTGAAAATTTCATTTTTTCCAAAAATTTCCCAAATCGGTCCCATATTCCACCCACAAGTGTACCAATGTGAGTTACACTTGCCCCTGAAAAGGGAGGTTTAAAATTGAAAATTTCATTTTTTCCAGAAAATTTCCTAAATCGGTCCCATATTCCACCCACAAGTGTACCAAAGTGAGTTACACTTGCCCCTGAAAAGGAGGTTTAAAATTGAAAATTTCATTTTTCCAAAAATTTCCCCAAATCGGTCCCATATTCCACCCACAAGTGTACCAAAGTGAGTTACACTTGCCCCTGAAAAGGGAGGTTTAAAATTGAAAATTTCATTTTTCCCGAAAATTTCCCCGAAATCGGTCTTATATTCAACCCACAAGTGTACCAAAGTGAGTTACACTTGCCCCTGAAAAGGGAGGTTTAAAATTGAAAATTTCATTTTTTCCAGAAAATTTCCCAAATCGGTCCCATATTCCACCCACAAGTGTACCAAAGTGAGTTACACTTGGCCCTGAAAAGGGAGGTTTTAAATTGAAAATTTCATTTTTTCCAAAAATTTTCCCAAATCGGCAAATTTGCCCGAAAACCGAAATAGATCTCTATCGTATTGTCGATTAATTTCGTTTACGCTTTATATTTTCGAAACTGACCGATTGGAAATTTATTCGGAAAGGAATAAAAAAAAATAAAAAATTGAAAAAAAAAAATAGGCTGTAGGGGACAAACTTAGGACTGAATTTATGTTTTAGAATTTTCGAATTTTCTTCGATTGATTGAGATTGAATTCAGCCGTTTAGATTGATGTTTGTAACTATTCGCTAAATTGGTGCGAGTGACAAATTTTTTTCAATTTATTAAAATTTCACCGAAGCTTGAGCCCGAAATCAATCAACCCCTACGTCTTTGTAACGCTTTCAATTACAATCAGTTACAATTTTGTACAGTTCAAAATTGACACCAGACACAATACATTGTTTTAACAGAGATTACAGGGTTTTTTTTTTTTTTGGTGTTTGTATCAAATTTCGTTGTACTGATAAGAAATTGTAGCGTCGCTTGTAAAATTGTACAATGTTTATGTTGCATGTAACAGAATTGGGAAATTTTTGTTTGTTGTTGTTATTAATTTTTTTTTTTTTTTTGGTATGCGATTAAATTGAAATTGAGTGCTATAGACGAGGGAGAGAGAAATGTAATATAATTGTGATTGGAAAATTTATTTCGATTGAAAAAAAAAATTTTTTTTCCTACGCTAAACGATCGCTTTTCACAGATCAGGGAAAAATTCCTCTGGCCATGATAACGACGATGAAGAAATTGAAAAGCGGCTACATCAACGGCACTAGGTGATCGGTTTTATTTCGAAATTTATTAAAATTTATTACGGCGGTATTCGGTTTTTTTAGGAATTTTTTTTTTTCAATTTTCAGAGTGACGCTGGGTAATTTGAACGATTTTCTGACCACTTCGTGCATCACGAATCTGAGCTTTCTCGGCTGTCAAGAACAGGGCTTACCCGACAGTGAGTAGTATTTTTAATGAGTAAATTTTTTTTTTTGGTATATACAATTTTAAATTCGAAAAAAATTTTCTTTCCAATCCTATCCACGGAGCCCGGTGGGCGATATTCGAGTGAATTAAGTGAGTTCGAGTTTTAGGGTTTTTATTGTAAATTTTGCCCGTAACAAAACTCCAATAATCCAAAAAAAAAAAAAAAATTCAAAATTTTTTTTTTTGGACCCCACTAGAGACAGTGGCCCAAAAAAATGTATCCACCGTTCAACGGTCGATAACTCGGAAACTGATTGACGGACTTGTATCTAATTTTTCGTGAAAAGTGTAGCTTAAAGTCCAACTTAAAGATGTATATATATATATATATATCATAGCTGTAGGTGTTCGAAATTGACCACCGTTGTTGCACCGTAATTGCAGTACGGATTCAACGTGTTCGGTCGGATATTTTTTTGGCCGCGACGGATTCTCGTAATTTCATCCAATGTTATTTTGGTTTTTGTGTCCGATAAATGACCAACAGCTGTGTGATATATCTTTAAGTTGGACTTTAAGCTACATATTCACCAAAAATGAGAGGCAAGTCCGTCAATCAGTTTGCAAGTTATGGACTTTTAAACGGTGGATACATTTTTTTGGACCACCTCTATATGTATATATATACGCCGACATTTCTATTTGTATATTTTGTTGTCCGCTATAGAAATAAATCCGAAGGTGCAACAGTACTTGGAACAGCACATGATGAAGTGTCTGAATCCGAAGATCACGTACCTATCACGTTCGGCGACAGCCAAACAGAAACCGAATCTTCAGAGGCGCGTCTCGGTCAAGGGGGCCATCAAGAAGACTCGGTCGATAATATCCGCCGATTGTGAGTCCTTTTATCTTAACTTATCTCGTATATTTTACTCAGATACTCAGATATTTGCGGCACAACACATGTGTGCGTCGTCGGTACATATTTTTGTACCGAGTACGTCGACATCTTCGGCACAGATGAGATTCTTCGACGGTGTAATAAGTCCTTGAAAGAAGCCGATGAATGTATTATTCGGTCCTTTCTGAAACGTCCTTTGAAAGCATTAAAAGAGAACGGCGGCGGTCTCTCGGTACCGGTTAGCGAAATTTTTCGTTCAGAAGACGAGGAGAGCGCTCCTGAGGACGTCCGGTCTGGAGGAGGTCGACGACGATGACCCCCGAATAAAGGCCGTTATTGTGATTCGGATAACGCCACAGTTCGACACTGGGACATTGCCGTAGAAGCCGATGAATGTATTATTCGGTCCTTTCTGAAAAACGTTCCTTAAAGGCCTTAAAAGACGAGGAGCGCTCCTGAGGACGTCCGGTCTGGAGGAGGTCGACGACGACCCCGAATAAAGGCCACAATTCGACACTGGGACATTGCCGTAGAAGCCGATGAATGTATTATTCGGTCCTTTCTGAAAAACGTTCCTTAAAGGCCTTGAAAGACGAGGAGCGCTCCTGAGGACGTCCGGTCTGGAGGAGGTCGACGACGACGACCCCGAATAAAGGCCACAGTTCGACACTGGGACATTGCCGTAGAAGCCGATGAATGTATTATTCGGTCCTTTCTGAAAAACGTTCCTTAAAGGCCTTAAAAGACGAGGAGCGCTCCTGAGGACGTCCGGTCTGGAGGAGGTCGACGATGACCCCCGAATAAAGGCCACAATTCGACACTGGGACATTGCCGTAGAAGCCGATGAATGTATTATTCGGTCCTTTCTGAAAAACGTTCCTTAAAGGCCTTAAGAGACGAGGAGCGCTCCTGAGGACGTCCGGTCTGGAGGAGGTCGACGACGACGACCCCGAATAAAGGCCACAATTCGACACTGGGACATTGCCGTAGAAGCCGATGAATGTATTATTCGGTCCTTTCTGAAAAACGTTCCTTAAAGGCCTTAAAAGACGAGGAGCGCTCCTGAGGACGTCCGGTCTTGAGGAGGTCGACGACGACGACCCCGAATAAAGGCCACAATTCGACACTGGGACATTGCCGTAGAGGGCCGATGAATGTATTATTCGGTCCTTTCTGAAAAACGTTCCTTAAAGGCCTTAAGAGACGAGGAGCGCTCCTGAGGACGTCCGGTCTTGAGGAGGTCGACGATGACCCCCGAATAAAGGACATTACCGTATACGGCTTATCCGTGCCGAAAGATGTTGACGTACTTGAAAATATGTATGTCAACGGCATTTGGCTCAATAATCCCCGGGGTTGTTTTTCCTTGCGCGTCCAGCCGAAGCCGGCGGCCCTTTCTACTTCGAGGAGAGACGGCCTTCGAGCTGCGGCCTGCCGGCGGGCGCAATGTCGCCGGGCGGCATCCACTCGCCGGAGCCGCCGCAGAGGTCGCCGTCGCCCGAAGAGCCCGTCCTCTGGAGGCAGTCGTCGGCCAGACTAAGGTATTCACACTGTATTCTCTACACAATAAAGTTAGCAACTAAGTAAGTCCCTTTTCCCCGTGTACTTTTTCTGTCGATAAAGCCCCGATGTATCCAACAGTAAATATCGGATCGACATAGGACTAGAGTAATCCTAGTAGGGACAAGTAGGGGCGCGTTGTACTATATTTTTTTTTTAAATACACAATAACGGCCTTTACCGCAGGATCGGAAGTCCTCCTGAGGACGCTATTCGTCCTGTCGACGAAAAATCCTAAATAAAGTATCGAATATTATATTGCCAACTGGCAAAAAAAAGTGTGCAACGCCGTACTATGGATCGTATAAATAAAGATGAATTACCGACAGAAAGTATTCTTAATAATTGGCTGCTAAATTTCTATTTTTTCTCTCTTTTCAGAAATTATATCAATATATCTATTACTATGATTTGTGTTTGTCTGTTTTTTTTGTTCGGCATGGTTCAAAATTTGGTATCCCGACAGGAGAAAATTAAGCGCAAGGTATGAAAAAAAAAAAAAATGAAAAAAAGAAAAAAAAAAGCGTTCATTTTGAATATTTGCCCCTTACCTATACCGCTGTCTTTCTTTCTTCTTGTAAATTTTGTTTTTGAAATTTTTGAAAAAAAAATTTTTTTTCTTCTATAGAATACTCGCGTCGATTAATCGGTCAAGTCGCGGCCGATTACGATAATAATGTTATTTTATCCGTCGTGATTGTCCCGACGCGTCGTTTTCGCGAAAAATTATATTATTTAATTTTTATCGCACCGTAATTTTCATCGCTGTATTTTATTTATTGCTGTTTACGGCTCGTGCGGACCGTCGAGACCGTACGGTCGGCATTTTTCCGACAGCATAAATCATAAATGAAACACACATGACAATATTTGTTGTGCGCGTTTAAAACCCGGTCGACTCCGGTTCCGATCATATTTTTTTTCTTTTTCAACGAGTTTTTAAAATATGATTCATTCGGTCGACCGGGACATTGGAAGAGAAAAAACAAAAATTTTTTGTATAAAATTTTTTTTTTTTTAAATTTATAACTGTATACAGAAAGTATGCACGATGCATGTATCCACTGTACACTAATTGTATGTTACATGTATATATATATATATATATATATATATATATATATGTTCTGTGTATGCAATCGCCTGTTATCAAGATAAATGGATTGATATTGATTTTTTTTTCTGTCGATTTCTCGTTCTGATGATATTCATCAATTTTCCGATAAAACAGATTGATGTCGGAGACACAGTTCGCCGACACAGAAGTCGAAGAACTTTTGACGATGTTGAGGGAATCTGAACATCTCGAAGAGCAGGGCGATATTCTTCAGTACCTCGTCGATACTCAGGGTCTACATTATAAGACCGGTAAGAATTTCGCGTTGAGATTGAGCAATTGAGCAATTGATCGGCGCGTATCGGAGACGACAATTGGACCGAATTTTTTTTTCACCGAAAGCACCGAATTGATAACGTGTCTTATCGGTGAAAAAAAATTTCCTGCCGTTTTCCGGCAACGGCCTGAGAGAGATTTTTTCCCGAAAGTTTTTTTCACACGAAATTGTTCGGGGTCCACAAATCGGTATGGAATTTTTTTTTCTTTTCCCCGTCCAGGCGTCACAGACGACGGTCAGAGCGTTACAGTGAAAGACCTTCTGAAAGTGTTGTACGAAAAGGCGTGCCAACAGAAACTTTGGGGTCTGGTGAGGCACACGGCCGGAATGCTCGGCAAGAGGGTCGAAGACCTCGCCAAAGCGGTCACAGATCTCCTCGTCAGACAGAAACAGGTACGATTTCATTAATTTTTTTTTTTCAGTACATTTCGCGTAAATCGCGTAAAATTTGCGATGACGTGCCGAGTCTCGTGCCGAACGTGCACTGTGTCCTCTGGTCGGGCGACTTTCAGGCCGGATTTTCAAAATTTTTTTTTCGCAAATTCGAATTTGCGCTATGCCGCTATGACGCTTCTCTATATCCGATGAATATTATTGAAAAAATTAAATATAGAAAAAAAATTTATTTTTTTCCCGCCGACACGCCCCAATAAGGCCCGATAAGGTCGGAGGGGGAAAAATTTTTTACCCCCGGTCGCAAATTCGAATTTGCGCTATGCCGCGACGCTTCTCTATATCCGATGAATATTATTGAAAAAATTAAATATAGAAAAAAAAAAATTTATTTTTTTTCCCGCCGACACGCCCCAATAAGGCCCGATAAGGTCGGAGGGGGGGAAAAAAAATTTTTTTTTTTACCCCCCCCCCGGTCGCAAATTCGAATTTGCGCTATGCCGCGACGCTTCTCTATATCCGATGAATATTATATTGAAAAAATTAAATATAGAAAAAATTTATTTTTTCCCGCCGACACGCCCTAATAAGGCCCGATAAGGTCGGAGGGGAAAAAATTTTTTCAAATTCTTAAAAGGGGTAAAAAAAATAATCATCAATTCATTCGTTGAAATTCGACGCCTTGGTACCGACCGGTCGTGTTCAGGATACTGAAATTGTCGACAAATTTTCGTAAATTTTCATCCCTCAACAACGAAATTCATTCGTTCGAATCATGTTCGTTTCGGCGCGCGGCAGGAAAAAAAAAATTTTTGTGCAAAATTTTCTCAAATCGTCAAATTATTTTTATATACACGATATTAGACGGCGGTCGTAAATTGTCTTCAGATTTTACAGTATCGTATTAAACGTCCGTTTCGCTTTTCGCCTGAAAATTTGCAAAGGGATGAAGAAAATTTTCATACCGGCGATTCGATAAAAAAATAATTTTCAGTCTGTCTGTCGTTTTCGGTGGGAAATTTTCGGGCGCAGTAAAATGGGTTTCATTGAAAAAAAATAACTTTCGCCTGAAAATTTGGAAAGCGATGACGAAAATTTTCATCCGGGCGATTCGAAAAAAATATTTTCAGTCTGTCTCGTTTTCGGTGGGAAATTTTCGGGCGCAGTAAAATGGGTTTCATTGAAAAAAAATAAAATAACTTTCGCCTGAAAATTTGGAAAGCGATGACGAAAATTTTCATCCGGGCGATTCGAAAAAAAATATTTTCAGTCTGTGTCGTTTTCGGTGGAAATTTTCGGGCGCAGTAAAATGGGTTTCATTGAAAAAAAAAAATAAAAACTTTCGCCTGAAAATTTGGAAAGCGATGACGAAAATTTTCATCCGGGCGATTCGATAAAAAATAATTTTCAGTCTGTGTCGTTTTCGGTGGGAAACTTTCGGGCGCAGTAAAATGGGTTTCATTGAAAAAAAAAAAATAACTTTCGCCTGAAAATTTGCAAAGGGATGACGAAAATTTTCATCCGGCGATTCGATAAGAAAATAATTTTCAGTCTGTGTCGTTTTCGGTGGGAAATTTTCGGGCGCAGTAAAATGGGTTTCATTGAAAAAAATAAAATAACTTTCGCCTGAAAATTTGGAAAGCGATGACGAAAATTTTCATCCGGGCGATTCGATAAAAAATATTTTCAGTCTGTCGTTTTCGGTGGGAAATTTTCGGGCGCAGTAAAATGGGTTTCATTGAAAAAAAATGAAAAAAAAAAAAAGAAAAAAATGAAAAAAAAAAAATTAAAAAAATTAAAAAAAATGAAAAAAAATTAATTAAATAGGTAAAATAGGTTCTGTTTCCGCTATCTTTCTGTTAGCCGGATTTTTGTCACAGCGTCCAGATTTGGGCGCCGGCTGACGCTCCGTAGTTTGTCGATTTTTTTACCTGAAATCACCTCGGCGCTTTGCCCAAAGGGCGGTATTTATTTATTTATTTCTGTCTTAGGTCACAGTCGGTATGCCGCCGTCCAACGAGGAGGCGGTGACGGCTCCGCTGCCCGAAAACGAGCTCAGGCAGTTGATACACAAAGCGTACGGCGACGACGAGAGTACGGCAATGCTCAGTCAGGTATATGCCGGGATTGCAGGTATTGAAATGGGTCATTTTCGACCCCCTATCCCTACACCCTAATGTGAAATAAACGTCGATTTTTTGCGGCCAAAAAATTTTTTTTTTTTTTACAACAACTCTTGTCGCGTTATCGCCTGCGCCAAATCTTGTTCTCGAGCCAGTTTTCCTGGGGATTTTTTGAAAAAAATTTAAAAAAAAAAAAATTGTCGATTTTGTGAAGAGAATTTTCGGGGGGGGAAATAATGATATCGAGAATTTTGCGTGAAAGTCGAAAAATGACCGATCAAAAATCAATACGATAAATGTACGAATTTGACCTGAATTTTAGTCCGACAGCGGTTTACAAATGGAAAATACCACGTGGTGAATGGAGGAAAGTTGAAAAAATGAAAATTATTGAAATTTCGAAAATGTTTCACCAAAATGCTCAAATCTTAGTCTGTCAATGACAGTAAAAACTTGAAATTTGAAAATTTTACAAATGAAATTTCGAAAATAAAAAATGCTCAAATTCTAGTCTGACAGTGGTTTAAGAATGGAAAATAATACCACGTGGTGAATGGAGGAAAGTTGAAAATTGATGAAAATTTTCGAATTTCAAAAATGTTTCCCAAAAATGCTCAAATCTTGTTCTCGAGCTAGTTTTCCTGGGGATTTTTTGAAAAAAAATTTAAAAAAAAAAATTGTCGATTTTGTGAAGAGAATTTTCGGGGAAATAATGATATCGAGAATTTTGCGTGAAAGTCGAAAAATGACCGATCAAAAATCAATACGATAAATGTACGAATTTGACCCGAATTTTAGTCCGACAGCGGTTTACAAATGGAAAATACCACGTGGTGAATAAAGAATGTTGAAATATTGAAAATTTTTGAAATTTCGAAAATATTTCCAAAAATGCTCAAATTCTAGTCTGACAGTGGTTTAAGAATGGAAAATAATACCACGTGGTGAATGGAGGAAAGTTGAAAAATTGATGAAAATTTTCGAATTTCAAAAATGTTTCCCAAAAATGCTCAAATCTTGTTCTCGAGCTAGTTTTCCCTGGGGATTTTTCTGAAAAAAATTTAAAAAAAAAAAAAAAAATTGTCGATTTTGTGAAGAGAATTTTCGGGGTGGGGGTGGGGAAATAATGATATCGAGAATTTTGCGTGAAAGTCGAAAATGACTGGATCAAAAATCAATACGACAAATGTACGAATTTGACCTGAATATTACATAATTGTTTAAATATGAGTTTAAATTTTTTTTTCCCCCCCGCGTACAGGAACTGCTCGTCTATTTGGCCATGTTCATCAGGACAGAGCCGCAACTCTTCAAGGAGATGCTGCGTCTCAGAGTCGGTCTTATCATTCAGGTGACGATATTCGATATATATATTTTTTTTTTTTTATAATAAAGCCTGTAATAGAGTTTTTCTAAGGTGAAATTTTTTTTTTTTTTACAAATTTTCGTGTCTCGTGCCCGTGAAGCGCGACAACGCAGTGCCGCTTCATTTATACCCCCGAGAAATGCACTTGTTGCATCTTAATGTGTTTTTGGGACGGCCAATTAGGCGGGTCGTTTATTACGATTATTTGCAAAGAAAATTTTTGAAAGAAAAACCACGTGGTGAATGAAGAAAAATTTCGAAATTTCCAAAAATTTTCCAGAAATGTTCAAATCCCAGTCCGTTACAGTGGTTTACAAATGAAAAACCACGTGGTGAATGAAGAAAAATTGGAAATTTCCGAAAATGTTTCCCCAAAATTCTCAAATCCTAGTCTGACATTGGTTTAAAAAATGAAAAACCACGCGGTGAATGAAGAAAAATTGGAAATTTCGAAAAAATTTTGCATCTTAATGTGTTTTTGGGACGGCCAATTAGGCGGGTCGTTTATTACGATTATTTGCAAAGAAAATTTTCGAAAGAAAAACCACGTGGTGAATGAAGAAAAATTTCGAAATTTCCAAAAATTTTCCAGAAATGTTCAAATCCTAGTCCGTTACAGTGGTTTACAAATGAAAAACCACGTGGTGAATGAAGAAAAATTGGAAATTTCCGAAAATGTTTCCCCAAAATTCTCAAATCCTAGTCTGACATTGGTTTAAAAATGAAAAACCACGTGGTGAATGAAGAAAAATTGGAAATTTCCGAAAATGTTTCCCCAAAATTCTCATTCGACATTGGTTTTAAAAATGAAAAAAACCACGCGGTGAAT
Source organism: Lethocerus indicus (assembly GCA_019843655.1). Classification (NCBI taxonomy): domain Eukaryota; kingdom Metazoa; phylum Arthropoda; class Insecta; order Hemiptera; family Belostomatidae; genus Lethocerus; species Lethocerus indicus. Next base: position 50,231 of record JACDQD010000124.1, read on the forward strand.
GAGAAAAATTGTGTGGTGAATGAAGAAAAATTGGAAATTTCCGAAAATGTTTCCCCAAAATTCTCAAATCCTAGTCTGACATTGGTTTAAAAAATGAAAAACCACGTGGTGAATGAAGAAAAATTGGAAAATTTCCGAAAATGTTTCCCCAAAATTCTCAAATCCTAGTCTGACATTGGTTTAAAAAATGAAAAACCACGTGGTGAATGAAGAAAAATTGGAAAATTTCGAAAATGTTTCCCCAAAATTCTCAAATCCTAGTCTGACATTGGTTTAAAAAATGAAAAACCACGCGGTGAATGAAGAAAAATTGGAAATTTCCGAAAATGTTTCCCCAAAATTCTCAAATCCTAGTCTGACATTGGTTTACAAATGAAAAACCACGTGGTGAATGAAGAAAAATTGGAAATTTCCGAAAATGTTTCCCCAAAATTCTCAAATCCTAGTCTGACATTGGTTTAAAAATGAAAAACCACGTGGTGAATGAAGAAAAATTGGAAAATTTCCGAAAATGTTTCCCCAAAATTCTCAAATCCTAGTCTGACATTGGTTTAAAAAATGAAAAACCACGCGGTGAATGAAGAAAAATTGGAAAATTTCGAAAAAATTTTGCATCTTAATGTGTGTTTTTGGGACGGCCAATTGGGCGGGTCGATTATTACGATTATTTGCGAAGAAAATTTTTGCGTAATTACGAGAAGGAAATAGACTCTTGTGACACACGGCACAAATTGATACATATTATATTTTTATTCGAATACATTTTTTCGGTTTTTCTTTTTCCCCGTTTTTTCAGGTGATGGCGACCGAACTTTCACGCACTTTGGTCTGTTCGGGCGAAGAGGCCTCCGAACATCTATTGAATTTGTCGCCATTCGAAATGAAAAATCTCCTCCACCACATAATGTCCGGCAAGGAATTCGCCATCAGCAGCGGTCAGTATATTTCAGTACCGTTTTTTTTCCCCCCCCAAAAAATTGGCCGACGACCGAGTAAAATTGCGAATGAATTTCACGCGGTCAATGATGACGGATTGGAAAATTTTGAAAATGCTCAAATCTTAGTCTGACGGCGGTTTACAAATTGTAATTGGAGAAAAGGTGAAAAATTGAAAATTTTTGAAATTTCGAAATCGCTGTCCGAAAAGGTTTTACAAATGGAAAACGCGTGGTGAATGGAAAAATTGGAAAATTTCGAAAATGTTTCCCCAAAATGCTCAAATCCTAGTCCGACAGTGGTTTACAAATGGAAAACACGTGGTGAATGAAGGAAAATTGAAAATTTTTGAAAATTTCGAAAATGTTTCCCAAAATGCTCAAATCCTAGTCTGACAGTGGTTTACAAATGGAAAATACCACGTGGTGAATGGAGGAAAGTTGGAAAATTTCGAAAATGTTTCCCCAAAATGCTCAAATCCTAGTCTGACAGTGGTTTACAAATGGAAAATACCACGTGGTGAATGGAGGAAAGTTGGAAAATTTCGAAAATGTTTCCCCAAAATGCTCAAATCCTAGTCTGACAGTGGTTTACAAATGGAAAATACCACGTGGTGAATGAAGGAAAGTTGAAAAATTGAAAATTTTCGAATTTCGAAAATGTTTCCCCAAAATGCTCAAATCCTAGTCCGACAGTGGTTTACAAATGGAAAACCACGTGGTGAATGAAGGAAAGTTGAATTGAAAATTTTGAAAATGTTTCCCAAAATGCTCAAATCCTAGTCTGACAGTGGTTTACAAATGAAAACCACGTGGTGAATAAAGAATGTTGAAGAATTGGAAATTTCGAAATGTTTCCCAAAATTCTCAAATCCTAGTCTGACAGTGGTTTAAAATGGAAAACCACGTGGTGAATGAAGTTGAAAATTGAAAATTTCGAAAATGTTTCCCAAAATGCTCAAATCCTAGTCTGACAGTGGTTTACAAATGGAAAACCACGTGGTGAATGAAGAAAAATTGAAAATTTCGAAAATGTTTCCCAAAATGCTCAAATCCTAGTCTGACAGTGGTTTACAAATGAAAAACCACGTGGTGAATGAAGAAAAATTGGAAATTTCGAAAATGTTTCCCAAAATGCTCAAATCCTAGTCTGACATTGGTTTACAAATGAAAAACCACGTGGTGAATGAAGAAAAAAAATTGAAAATTTCGAAAATGTTTCCCAAAATGCTCAAATCCTAGTCCGACAGTGGTTTACAAATGGAAAACCACGTGGTGAATGAAGGAAAAAAAATTGAAAATTTCGAAAATGTTTCCCAAAATGCTCAAATCTAGTCCGACAGTGGTTTACAAATGGAAAACCACGTGGTGAATGAAGAAAAATTGAAAATTTCGAAAATGGTTCCCAAAATTTCTCAAATCCTAGTCTGACAGTGGTTTACAAATGAAAAACCACGTGGTGAATGAAGGAAAAATTGAAAATTTCGAAAATGTTTCCCAAAATGCTCAAATCCTAGTCCGACAGTGGTTTACAAATGGGAAAACCACGTGGTGAATGAAGAAAAATTGGAAAATTTCGAAAATGTTTCCCCAAAATGCTCAAATCCTAGTCCGACAGTGGTTTACAAACGGAAAACCACGTGGTGAATGAAGAAAAATTGGAAAATTTCGAAAATGTTTCCCCAAAATGCTCAAATCCTAGTCTGACAGTGGTTTACAAATGGAAAACCACGTGGTGAATGAAGAAAAATTGGAAATTTCGAAAATGTTTCCCAAAATGCTCAAATCCTAGTCTGACATTGGTTTACAAATGAAAAACCACGTGGTGAATGAAGAAAAATTGGAAATTTCGAAAATGTTTCCCAAAATGCTCAAATCCTAGTCTGACATTGGTTTACAAATGAAAAACCACGTGGTGAATGAAGAAAAATTGGAAATTTCGAAAATGTTTCCCAAAATGCTCAAATCCTAGTCCGACAGTGGTTTGCAAACGGGGAAAACCACGTGGTGAATGAAGAAAAATTGGAAAATTTCGAAAATGTTTCCCCAAAATGCTCAAATCCTAGTCCGACAGTGGTTTGCAAACGCGGGGAAAACCACGTGGTGAATGGAGAAAAATTGGAAAATTTCTAAAATGTTTCCCAAAATGCTCAAATCCTAGTCTGACATTGGTTTACAAATGAAAAACCACGTGGTGAATGAAGAAAAATTGGAAATTTCGAAAATGTTTCCCAAAATGCTCAAATCCTAGTCTGACAGTGGTTTACAAATGGAAAACCACGTGGTGAATGGAAAAATTGGAAAATTTCGAAAATGTTTCCCAAAATGCTCAAATCCTAGTCCGACAGACAGTGGTTTACAAATGGAAAACCACGTGGTGAATGAAGAAAAATTGGAAAATTTCGAAAATTTTTCCCCAAAATGCTCAAATCATAGTCCGACGGTGGTTTGCAAACGGGAAAACCACGTGGTGAATGAAGAAAATTGAAAATTGAAAATGTTTCCAAAATGCTCAAATCCTAGTCGACAAAAAAACACGTGGTGAATTCCCAAAATGCTCAAATCCTAGTCTGACAGTGGTTTACAAATGGAATGGTGAATGCCAAACGTCCGTGGTTTACAACCACGTGGTGAATGAACCAAAATCCAAAATGTTTCCAAAATGCTCAAATCCTAGTCTGACGTGGTTTACAAACCACGTTGAAAAAAAAAATGCTCAAATCCTAGTCCGGTGACAAATGGTGGTGAATGAAGAATTGAAAATTTCGAAAATGTTTTCCAAAATGCTCAAATCCTAGTGACAGTGGTTTACAAATTCCTGGTCCGACAGTGGTTTAAAATGAAAACCACGTGGTGAATGGAAGAAAATTGAAATTTCGAAAATGTTTCCCAAAATGCTCAAATCCTAGTCCGACAGTGGTGCCAAAATGGTCCGAAAACCCACGTGGTGAATGGAAAATTTCGAAAAAAAATGCTCAAATCCTAGTCTGACAGTGGTTTACACCACGTGGTGAATGGAGAAAAATTGAAAATTTCGAAAATGTTTCCCAAAATGCTCAAAAGTGACAGTGGTTTACAAATCCAAATCGAAAATCTAGTCTGACAGTGGTTTACAAAAAAACCACGTGGTGAATGAAGAAAAATTGGAAAATTTCGAAAATGTTTCCCCAAAATGCTCAAATCCTAGTCCGACGGTGGTTTGCAAACGGGGAAAACCACGTGGTGAATGGAGAAAAATTGGAAAATTTCGAAAATGTTTCCCCAAAATGCTCAAATCCTAGTCCGACGGTGGTTTGCAAACGGGGAAAACCACGTGGTGAATGGAGAAAAATTGGAAAATTTCGAAAATGTTTCCCCAAAATGCTCACTGCAATTTTACTTTGTCGTCGGCGCCCCGTCGTGTTTTTCGGTGTAACCGGAAAAATTAAATCTGTACTCGGTACGAACTGTATTTAATTTATTGTATTTCAGTCGGCCGGGGTAATTTTTCAATCATCAGTTCGAAATCCGGCAGAGTGAGTAAGGTAAAAATTTTTTTTTTCCCCCTATATATATATATCGCCAGTAGTTTTATCTATCGTTCGTATTAAAATTGATTTTTTTTCCACCCCCCCGCCCCCCTCCCACCCCTTTCTTTTCAGAGGAGTCAAATAGGAGGCCTGTTGAGTCCCGACGGGGCGGTGGAGGGCGGCGAAGTGGAGGGCGGCGACCGCCAGGGACAGTGGTTGAGGAGGCGAAGATTGGACGGTTCGTTGAACAGGGTGCCGAGGGATCTATATCCGAGGGTTTGGGCCGTACTGGAAAGGGTATGTTTCGCCACACAATATCCTAGAACTAGATCAAGTGTCGAAATATTAAAATTAAAATTGAGTTTGCGAAAATATGGGCAATTATGGGGGACGGCGCGATGTTTTTTCTTGGGGGGAAAAATATCCAATTTAATACCACAACAGACAAGTCTTAACAACCCCCGGGAGGATTAACGACGACATCGCGCGCCAACTTACCCCCCACAAAAAAAAAAAAAAAATTATACGCGAAATTCTCAGGCCATTCGATACACAGGTTTTCAAAAAAAATTTCAAAAATTTTTCCCAAACTGCTCGAATCCCGGTTCGACAGTGGTTTACAAATGGAAAATACGCGTGGTGAATGGAGAAAATTTGAAAATTTCGAAAATGTTTCCCCAAAATGCTCAAATCCTAGTCTGACATTGGTTTACAAATGAAAAACCACGTGGTGAATGAAGAAAAATTGGAAATTTAGAAAATTTTTGAAATTTCGAAAATGTTTTCCAAACTGCTCAAATTTTAGTCTGACAGTGGTTTACAAATTGAATACACGTCGTGAGTGAAGAAAAATTGGAAATTTCGAAAATGTTTCCCCAAAATGCTCAAATCCTAGTCTGACAGTGGTTTACAAATGAAAAATACGCGGTGATTGACCAAAATGAAAAAAATCCTAGTCTGACATTGGTTTACAAATGAAAACCACGTGGTGAATGAAGAAAAATTCGAAATTTCGAAAATGTTTCCCAAAATGCTCAAATTTTAGTCTGACAGTGGTTTACAAATTGAATACACGTCGTGAGTGAAGAAAAATTAAAAATTTCGAAAATGTTTTCCCAAAATGCTCAAATCCTAGTCTGACATTGGTTTACAAATGAAAAACCACGTGGTGAATGAAGAAAAATTGGAAATTTCGAAAATGTTTCCCAAAATGCTCAAATCCTAGTCTGACAGTGGTTTACAAATTGAATACACGTCGTGAGTGAAGAAAAATTGGAAATTTCGAAAATGTTTCCCAAAATGCTCAAATCCTAGTCTGACATTGGTTTACAAATGAAAAACCACGTGGTGAATGAAGAAAAATTGGAAATTTCGAAAATGTTTCCCAAAATGCTCAAATCCTAGTCTGACAGTGGTTTACAAATTGTGAATGGAGTAGTTGAAAATTGGAAATTTTGAAAAATATCGAAAATTTTCCAAAAATGCTCAAATCCTAGTCTGTGACGGTGGTTTACAAATTGTGAATGGAGGAAAGTTGAAAATTGAGAAAATTTAAAAATTTCGAAAAATTTTCCAAAAATGCTCAAATCCTAGTCTGTGACGGTGGTTTACAAATTGTGAATGGAGGAAAGTTGAAAAATTGAAAATTTTTAAAAATTTCGAAAATTTTCCAAAAATGCTCAAATCCTAGTCTGTGACGGTGGTTTACAAATTGTGAATGGAGGAAAGTTGAAAAATTGAAAATTTTTAAAAATTTCGAAAATTTTTCCAAAAATGCTCATATCCCAGTCTGTGATGACAGTGGTTTACAAATGGTGAAAAGTTGAAGAATTGAAAATTTTTGAAATTTTCAAAAATCGGTCAAAACCGAGTCAGACAGTGGTTTATTTTACAAACAGAGGGGAAAATTGAAATTGAAAAAATTTTTTGAACTTACGGCCCAATAATCGCTCTGTTTCTAGGCATTGTACACAACGAGTCCAGTTCACGATTGAAAGTCGAAAATAAATAAAAATTTTTTAAATCTGTTTTTAAATTTTGAAAAAAATTTAATTAAAGTCAATTTTTCCGAATTTTAAATTGCTGTTTCTTTTTTTTTTCCAGTGCGAAGGTCTCGCCATCGAGGGTAGACTTTTGCCGCAGAATTTAACTCAGGAGGTAAGTAATAATATAACGCAATCAGAAATTTCTTGTTGTTGTGTAATAATAGCGTCATCAGGAGCGCTCCTCGTCTTTTAAGGCGTTTAAGGAACGTTTTTCAGAAAGGACCGAATAATACATTCATCGGCTTCTACGGCAATGTCCCGGTGTCGAACTGTGGCCATCCGAATCGATAACAGCCTTTATTCGGTCATCGACCTCCTCCAGACCGGAAGTCCTCAGGAGCGCTCCTCGTCTTTTAAGGCCTTTAAGGAACGTTTCAGAAAGGACCGAATAATACATTCATCGGCTTCTACGGCAATGTCCCAGTGTCGAACTGTGGCCATCCGAATCGATAACGGCCTTTATTCGGTCATCGACCTCCTCCAGACCGGAAGTCCTCAGGAGCGCTCCTCGTCTTTTAAGGCGTTTAAGGAACGTTTTTCAGAAAGGACCGAATAATACATTCATCGGCTTCTACGGCAATGTCCCAGTGTCGAACTGTGGCCATCCGAATCGATAACGTCCTTTATTCGGGGTCATCGTCGTCGACCTCCAGACCGGACGTCCTCAGGAGCGCTCCTCGTCTTTTAAGGCTTTTAAGGAACGTTTTTCAGAAAGGACCGAATAATACATTCATCGGCTTCTACGGCAATGTCCCAGTGTCGAACTATCGATAACGTCCTTATTCGGGGGTCATCGTCGACCTCCTCCAGACCGGACGTCCTCAGGAGCGCTCCTCGTCTTTTAAGGCGTTTAAGGAACGTTTTTCAGAAAGGACCGAATAATAGATTCATCGGCTTCTACGGCAATGTCCCGGTGTCGAACTGTGGCCATCCGAATCACAATAACGTCCTTTATTCGGGGTCATCGTCGACCTCCTCCAGACCGGACGTCCTCAGGAGCGCTCCTCGTCTTTTAAGGCGTTTAAGGAACGTTTTTCAGAAAGGACCGAATAATACATTCATCGGCTTCTACGGCAATGTCCCGGTGTCGAACTGTGGCGATCCGAATCACAATAACGTCCTTTATTCGGGGGTCATCATCGTCGACCTCCTCCAGACCGGACGTCCTCAGGAGCGCTCCTCGTCTTTTAAGGCCTTTAAGGAACGTTTTTCAGAAAGGACCGAATAATACATTCATCGGCTTCTACGGCAATGTCCCAGTGTCGAACTGTGGCCATCCGAATCGATAACGGCCTTTATTCGGGGGTCATCGTCGTCGACCTCCTCCAGACCGGACGTCCTCAGGAGCGCTCCTCGTCTTTTAAGGCCTTTAAGGAACGTTTTTCAGAAAGGACCGAATAATAGATTCATCGGCTTCTACGGCAATGTCCCAGTGTCGAACTGTGGCCTTTATTAACGTCCTTTATTCGGGTCATCGTCGTCGACCTCCTCCAGACCGGACGTCCTCAGGAGCGCTCTCCTCGTCTCTTAAGGCGTTTAAGGAACCTTTTTTCAGAAAGGACCGAATAATAAGCCTTTTTAACAATTGACTCATGACTCTCTCTGTCCGATTCAGATGACTTCGGGCGAACTGAAATTCGCGCTGGCCGTCGAAAGTGTACTGAACTGTATACCCCAGCCCGAGTACAGACAGTTGGTGGTCGAGGCGCTGATGGTGCTGACGCTGATCACCGAGCACAATATCGCCAACAATATGGGCGGTATTATAGCCGTCGAAAATCTCGTCCACAAAGCCAACCAGTTGTTCCTCCAGGAGCAGGTAAACGTTTTTTTTTTCATTCTATTCTGTTTTTTTCTCTTCTTCCAAACCCGATCGAACCCGATTGTCTCACCCGATTTTCGCCTCGAAAGTCTTAAAAAATTACAAGCCTGTATACATTGATATTTTGACATTTTCAACTTTATGCGGCAAGTGTATCTCTCACTTTGGGACAACTCTGTTGACCGAGTATGTGACAGATCTGGGACAATTTTTGAAAAATGAAAATTTTCGATTTTTCAACTTTCCTTTATATGGCAAGTGTATCTGTCGCTTCGGCACTACTGTTGACCCCGAGTATGTGACAGATCTGGGACAATTTTTGAAAAACGGAAAATTTACGATTTTTCAAGTTTCCTTTATATGGCAAGTGTATCTGTCGCTTCGGGACTACTGTTGACCCCGAGTATGTGACAGATCTGGGACAATTTTTGAAAAATGAAAAATTTTCGATTTTTCAACTTTCCTTTATGGGGCAAGTGTATCTATCTCACTTTGGGACTACTGTTGACCGAGTATGTGACAGATCTGGGACAATTTTTGAAAAATGAAAAATTTTCGATTTTTCATCTTTCCTTTATATGGCAAGTGTATCTGTCGCTTCGGGACTACTGTTGACCCCGAGTATGTGACAGATCTGGGACAATTTTTGAAAAATGAAAAATTTGATTTGTCATCTTTCCTTTATATATGGCAAGTGTATCTGTCGCTTCGGCACTACTGTTGACCCCGAGTATGTGACAGATCTGGGACAATTTTTGAAAAATGAAAAATTTTCGATTTGTCTCTTTCCTTTATATGGCAAGTGTATCTGTCGCTTCTGGCACTACTGCTGACCTGAGTATGTGACAGATCTGGGACAATTTTTTGAAAACGGAAAATTTTCGATTTTTCAAAATGAAAAATTTTGATTTTTCCTTTCCTTTATGGACAGTATCTATCTCACTTTAGGACAACTCTGTTGTTAGTATGGGGCAAAAACGGAAAATTTTCGAGTGTATCTCTCAACTTTGGGACAACTTTTGAAAATGAAAAAATTTCTGTTGACCGACACAATTTTAGAAAAATGGAAAAATTTCGTCATCTTTCCTTTGACAAGTGTATCTGTCCTTCATACTATTGTGACAGTCCTTCTTGCCTTTATCAAAATGTATCTGTCCTTTGGCTTTTCTGTTTGACCAGTATATTTGACAGATCTAGGACAACTTTGAAAATAGAAAAATTTTTTCGATTTCCGAACCCCAGTATGTGACAGATTGGGACAATTTTTGAAAATTAAAAATTGCGATTTGTCATCTTTCCTTTAATAATGAAAAATTTTATGTGACAGATCTGGGACAACTTTTGAAAATAAAATTGCGATTTGTCATCTTTCCTTTATATATGCTTCAAGTACTATTGACTATGTGACAGATCTGCAATTTTGAAAAATGAAAAAAAAATTTCGATTGTCATCTTTCCTTTATATAAGGCTGTCGCTTCGGTTTACAATGTTGACCCTTTCGATCTGGGACAATTTAATGAAAAATTTTCGATTTTTCAACTTTCCTTTAACTGGTATCTATCTCACTTTGGACAACTATGGGACAGATGTGGGACAGAAAACGGAAAATTTTCGATCTTTCCTTTATATATGGAGTCCTTCCAGGACAATTTTTGAAAATGAAAAATTTTCATCTTTCCTTTATATATGACAACTTGGGACAATCTGTTGACCACAGTTATGGGGCAGATATTTTGAAAATAGAAAATTTTCTTTTCAACTTTCCTTTATATGGCAAGTGTATCACTTTGGGACAACTATATAATAAAATTGTCTGTTAATGAGTATGTGACAGATCTGGGACACTTTGACCCCGAGTATGAAACATTTTCGATCTTTCCTTTATATATCATAAGTGTATCTGCGCCGACTACTGTTGACCCTGAGTATGTGATATGAAAAATTATTTTCACACACACACACACACACAATTTTGAAAACAAAATTTTCACTGTATATATATATATATATATATATATATATATATATATATATATATATATGGGGCAAATGTATGTATACGGGTCAGACGGATATTTCGTGTCGTATGTTGACTTTCCTTTAATATGTCGTTAGTGTCACAACTGGGCCCGTTTCGTGTCGTAGATTGAGATTGAAGTTGACGGCGACGCCACTCTCTGCTGCGCTAAGAGTTCAGGCGGTGGCGGAGGTGGCGGCGGCGGTGGCGGCGTGGCGGCGGCGCCGAGGCGGTGACTCATCTGCGGTGGCGCCGCCTACATCTGCCAACACTTCTACGATAGCGCTCCGAGCGGCAGCTACGGCACTATGACCTACATTATGAGGGCCGTCCTAACACTGCTCAACTGTTTCCCCGACGACGGCCAGATCGATTGCAATCTCTCCTAAAGGAATAAAACCCACAACAATAATCCTCCTTATCCGTCTCCCGTTTGCCCAGGAAAGTTTATTTTTTCAATTTTTTTTCAATTTATTTTTCAATTCTTTCCCATTTCCCCATTATAGCATTTTTTAAATTTATTTTTCAATTTTTTCCATTACCCCCATTTTTTCATTGTTTCATTTTTCCGTTCTTTTTTCAATTCATTTTTCATTTTTTCAATTGTTCATTTTTTCATTATTGCCATTTTTCCATTTTCCCATCTTTTCCAATTTTTCATTTTCATTCATTTTTCATTTTAAAAAACACTTTTTCAACTTTTTCATTTTCATTTTCATTTTAATTTTTCATTTTTCATTTTTCATTTTCATTTTACAGTTTTTCATTTTTCACATTTTTCATTTTCAATCGATTTCATTTTCAAATTTTCATTTTTCATTTAAATTCCCCCCAACTTTTTCATTTTTTATTTTCATTTTTCATTCATTTTAAAGCTTTTTCCAACTTTTTCAATTTTTCAATTTTTCATTTTCTATTTTCATTTTATCCGATTTTTCATTTTTCATTTTTTCAATTTTTCTAAAATTTTATTCAATTCATTTGACGCTTATGCATTTTCGCCATTTTTTGATTTTATGCTATTTTCACTTTTCCATTTTTCATTTTCATTTTTCATTTTCATTTTCATTTTCATTTTTTTCATTTTTTCATTCTTCTCATTTTTTCATTTTTCATTTTTCATTCATTTTTTTTTCGGATTTTTTTTTCATTTTCATTTTTTCATTTTCATTTCATTTTTCATTTTTCATTTTCATTTTTCATTTTCATTTTTTCATTTTCATTTTTCATTTTTCATTTTTCATTTTTCATTTTTCATTTTTCATTTTTCATTTTTCATTTTTCATTTTTCATTTTTCATTTTTCATTTTTCATTTTTCATTTTTCATTTTCATTTTTCATTTTTCATTTTTCATTTTTCATTTTTTTCAATTAGAACTGAATCTTGTTTTTCGTAACGTCACCGAGGCTTTAACACATAACTAGCGTAGATTATGATATATCTGTGCATTAAATAATTATCCCTTATCCCTTTATCTTAATCACCGTAACTTGATTTGTCGTTACGTCGCAATAGATTTTTCTTCATTGTATTCCCTGAATACATTTTTCCCTTGTTATTGATACTTGGGTTCGGCCGGTTATCAATTCGTCTATTATCGGATAATTTTTTTTCTATTCCCGACATTAACCATCGGCGCGTGGCGAAAAATCGATACATTTCGGTCGCTGTTTATGTATTCCCCTCCGCCCAATACATTAATAATACATTACTGTGCCTAGTTTGCGCGGTATAATCATTTCTCGGTAAAAATTTTCGACAGAAGAATTTCGGTCGAAAAACTTTTCACTCCCGATTGATTTTGCATCAGAATCAAAAAATTTCGGAACCGAAAAGAAAAAAAAAATTTTTTTTCATTTTTCGTCACTATTTGTTGTTGCCGAATACAATTTTCATCCTGACTACCGAAATCGGAATCAAGGAATAATTAATCTGTTATTAAATTTGTTAAATTGAAAAAAATAAATTTTTCTACCCCCCTCCCCCACCACGCCATCCCCCAACCGTTCGAACCCTGAAAAGAAAGAATATTTTCTTGCTATGACAAGCATTATTATGCGTAATAATTTGGAGATTTAAGTTTTATAGCTGTTGCGCCAGTATATTTAGATTTATTAACACTGTTAACCGTTTGTGAGGCTTCTGATTGTTTAAATTTTATTTTTTGTATAACAATAAAATATTGTAATTGCTATCGGCTTTCAACACGTATACACATAACTAGCGTAGATTATGATATATCTGTATCCGTTTATTGACATATATGTCAATATTTATTTTTCAATTTTACAGCTCGACACTTTTTTTGTTTTTCTATTTATTTTTATTACATTTTTTGTTGTCGTTATTGAGACCACTATAAGAGATTTCCGTTATATTATATTAGTTCCTATATATATATATTTTTTTTTTTAGATTAAAATCAAAATTTAGACAAAAAAAAAATGTATTGTATTATAAGCTGTTGTAATCAGAAGCACTATATATGTTGTTGTTGGCCGAATAAAAATTTTAAATTTAAAAAAATTTATTTAATAATTTATTTGATAATTTTCATATCGAATGTTTCACCTAAATGACACCCGAATAATAAAGTGTCGAAGAATCTTCTCTGTGCCGAAGATGTTGTTGCGACGCACTTAAAACAATAATAAAATATGTACAACACAAAAAACACAAAATTCCGCACATTCGGTCAGTTTTGTCGACCGAATATTTAAAACTCTATCCTATATCTTACAGTAATATGCATTATTTTTTCAATTTTTTTTTCAATTTATTTTTCAATTCTTTCCCATTTCCCCATTATAGCATTTTTTAAATTTATTTTTCAATTTTTTCCATTACCCCCATTTTTTCATTGTTTCATTGTTTCCGTTCTTTTTTCAATTCATTTTTTCAATTTTTTTTTCATTTTCATTGCCATTTTCCATTTTCCAATTTTTCCAATTTTCCATTTTCTAAAATTTTCAAATGTTTTCCAATTTTCATTTTAAAACCCTTTTCCAACTTTTTTCGATTTTCATTTTTAATTTTTCTTTTTTCAATTTTCATTTTCATTTGCCGTTTTCAATTTTCAATTTTCATTTTCCATTTTTTATTTTTATTTTTTTTCAGTAGTATTTTTTTGGTATTCTAAAACCCATATATATATATATATATATATATACCTTACTCCAGGATAAGGGGTTGGATGTTGACTCCGGAAACAGTTTTTTTTTTTTTTCTATTTACCCCATTTGTCACTGGAGGAATATTCTCCTCCTTTATCCCCTTCTCCATCCGCCCCATAAATGGGCCGTAATCACCACGGAGCCGTTAGTCCGGTCTCCTCTCGGCCAACCAGCTCAGAACAGAATTGCCTCCAGCCCCGGATTAAAATTTTTTTTAAAATACAGGGTTAAAATCTACTGTGGGGGAGCCCGGCCAACCCGGCTGGAATTCCTCCAGCCCCAGATAAAATTTTTTTTAAATACAGGGTTAAAATTTACACAGGATAATTTTTAAATACAGGGTTAAAATTTACTGTGGGGGGGAGGCCAGCCAACCCCAGAATTCCTCCAGCCCCGGATTAAAATTTGTTTTTAAAATACAGGGTTAAAATTTACTGGGGGAGAGCCCGGCCAACGGAATTCCTCCAGCCCCGGATAAAATTTTTTTTAAATACAGGGTTAAAATTTACTGTAGGGGGGAAGCCCGGCCAACCTCAGAATTCCCTCCAGCCCCGGATAAAATTTTTTTAAATACAGGGTTAAAATTTACTGTGGAGGGGAAGGTACTTATTTTGACCGAATTGGGGAGGGTTTTTTTTTTTTCTTTTCTTTCACATCCCCGTCACTCCACCTCTCGTTTGGCTGTGGGCGATGTGAAAAGAAAGATGGCTGAACGAGTTCGATATATCGATATATCGAATACAGCCGATAACATCCGTAGGGAGGGGGGAGGCACTACAGTAAATTTTAAATAATTTTTTTTTTTTTTTAGTAATTTTATTAAATTAAACGGAATTTCTGGTTAAAATTCGATATAATACTGTAGGCCCCCGGAGGTTATCGGCTGTATTCGATATATCGATATATCGAGGGGTGGGGGGGTGAATCGATATATCGAACGTATCGTTCAGCCATCTTTGTTTTCGCATCGCCCACAGCCAAACGAGGGTAGTGGCGAAAATGTGAAAAAAAAAAAACAACCCGCCTAATTCGGTCAAAATAAAAAGCATTTATCGATATATCGAATACAGCCGATAATTTTGGTGGGTGGGAGGGCGGCTCTCCTATATATACATATATATATATATATACGAAATATTTCGATTGAATATTATCAGAAAATGAATAGAAATTCGACGCTAATCCTCGAAATTTTTAATTGAACTGAAATAACAGTTAAGAAATACAGTTTAATTTAATAATTTATATATATATATATATATATATATATATATATATATATATATATATATAGTTGGGTATTGGTGAAAGAAATACGGCGAATACAAATCAAGTCGGCTGCGACTTGTTGCGCGACATGTTTGGGCGAAATTGTGGGCCAGTTTGTATATTTGTTTGTGTACGCCGAGTTGTACAGAAATTGTATGTTGTATTCTTCCTTCTGACGGTCCGGAGTCCGGTGTTTTTGTTTGTTTTTTTCCGTTTTGGCTTTAAAATTGTCCACAAAAAACAGCTCTCCGCCAAAATTTGATTTCAATTTGCAGGAATTTTCCGTCTGAGAGACAGAAAAAGCCGGACTAATGTTGTTGTATTATCACTATCACTGAATCGGCTGTATAGAAATTTTTTTTTCTTTTTTTTTTTTTTTATTTCTATTATATGGAGATTACAAAAGCCAGTGAGTATCATCTGTTGTATTTATATATATCTTTTTAAAATATAGTATTTTTTTTTTTTTTGTTTATCTACGCCCGATAAAATTGATAAAATTTGACGGATAAAATTTTTAATTCAGTCTCGGCCCCCCCCATTTGTTTTGCGCTTTTCTCAAATTCAACACGATTCTCGATGTATAGCGAGGTAAAAATTTATTATAATAAATATATATATATATATATATATATATATATATATATATATATATATATATATCGGTCGCTCCGGAGCAGCCTTCGAGTGCACTGTAGGCGACGGTTTTTATTTTATTTTATTTTATTTTTTTTTATTATTATTTCGCCTACAGAAGCATTGACGTCTTTTGGTGTAACGGAAAAGGTCGAGTCCTTTTTTTTTTTTTTCTTTTTCGCACGGCAATTCGAGCGTGAAATATTTACGATTTACGGATCGGTCGCGAATGCGCCGTAAAGGTATCGTCGAAATAGACACCTGTCATCACCTGGGGTTGGGGGGAAATTTCACGGTAAAATTGTCTCAAACGATATTATTATAAATTGACGATATTATCCGTCCTCCGCTTATTATCTTCAGCGTTATTTTCGCCCCATCGAAGCTAATATACAGCGATATATCGCCCCGATCGTGAAGTAGTAGTAACTGGGTGAAAGGATTTTTGGTTCACTCGGAAAATTCGGGAAAACTCCCGGAACATCGGGGATACGACGGCGACAAGTTCGACGGCATTGACGATTCATCGTCGCATAAATGAGTACTTAAAATATACATACAGAGGCGGTCCAAAAATGTATCCACCTTTTAACAGTCCGTAACTCGTAAACTGATTAACGAAGTTGTCTGTCATTTATGGTGAAAGTGTAGCTTAAAGTCCAACTTAAAGATATATATATATATATATATATATATATATATATATAGCTGTAGGTGTTCGAAATTGTCACCCGTTATTAACATCCACGGACGGAGAGAAACGACGGTCGGATATTGGCTCTGTTCGATACTCATTTCGCCGTCGAACCGTCATTTTAACGTTTTCCTACTTAAAATACCGCTTGAAATTGACTCCGCTTTCATCCAATTGCTAAGCCTCGCGCCGGCCGATTAACAACAGGCTACAACAGAACGCTGACTATCCAGTGGCGACTATCATCCGACGGAACGGAACGACGCTACAATACAACGCTTGTATCCGGCGTTGTGTAGCCGGTACTAAAAAAACTATAACGGTACCGAAAATGAGATACGATTCCGTCGATTAGTTTGCAAATTATGTACATTCAAATAGCGGATACCATTTTTTCGGACCGCTACAACGTCGAAACGCTACAACTTTTTTTTTTCTTTTTACAGATTTTCAGGAGCTTTTTCCTGATATCGAATCGTCAATAAAAGAGTCGGATTTTCTGTGCATCGACGGCGAATTCACCGGTCTCAATAACGGCAACAATATCGCTTTCTACGACACGCCCGAAGGTTACTACGCGAAATTGCGTTGCGGCGCGATGGATTTCCTCTTCGTACAGTTCGGGCTCGCCGCTTTCAGCCGTGGCGGACCGAACGGCGGGTAAAAATTTCGTTTTCGCCGGCCCGATTATCTACGTAAAGACCGGAGAAATTCGTCGCAAATTTTGAACGACACCGAACATTTTATTGTGCAGAGAAATGCGGGATAAACGCAATATAAATAGCTAGCTCAGTATCGAGTAATAGAAACGAAAATGTGGATTTTATATAAAGCGTGCCCGTATTCGCGATTGCTGTATATTCAGTGACCGGGGGGCTGTGCACCCGATGGTCTATTGGTCGAATATTTTATATTCCGCATTTAAATTGTTCAATTATTAGTATAAAATAAAGTATTATACTTTTGCGGTGTACGTCGGAAAATGATCTGAAACGAATTTCTTAAAAAAAATGTATCAATCGAAACCTGTTTCGGCTCAGTTCGGCGTAACGCCCGTTCGTGTTCTTTCCGTGTATTTTAATTAATTCAATATATATATATATATATATGGTATCCGTACGTTTGTTTCAGGTACAAGTGTAAAACGTACAACTTTTACGTGTTTCCGAAACCGCTGAACAGATCCGCGCCCGACTGCAGGTTCGTCTGCCAGAGCTCGAGTTTGGATTTTTTAGCGTCGAACGGTTTCGATTTCAACAAGCTGTTCACAAACGGTGAGCGCCGTTGCGCCATATCGATATTTTTTATATAGGATACGTTATTATTGATCGAATTGTCGGTGTGTATAAAATGCTAAAACAGGTAAAAGTTGTACGGCGATGCGGCGATGAAACCTTAAAGGGAACGGCGTCGTCGGATACTGCTGGTTCGCGAAATTCCGGTCGGGGAAATTTTTCGTTAAAAGGCGAGGAGCGCTCCTGAGGGCGTCCGTCTTGAGGAGGTCGGCGATGACCCCGAATAAAGGCCGTCATCGGTTTCGGTCGCCCACAGTCCGACACCGGGACATTGCCGTAGAAGCCGATGAATGTATTATTCGGTCCTTTCTGAAAAACGTTCCTTAAAAGCCTTAAAAGACGAGGAGCGCTCCTGAGGACGTCCGGTCTTGAGGAGGTCGACGACGATGACCCCCGAATAAAGGCCGTTATCGGTTCGGATCGCCACAGTCCGACACGGGACATTGCCGTAGAAGCCGATGAATGTATTATTCGGTCCTTTCTGAAACGTTCCTTAAAAGCCTTAAAAGACGAGGAGCGCTCCTGAGGACGTCCGGTAGGTCTTAATAGAGGTCGGTCAGGATGACCCGATGAAAGGCGAATTAAAGGCGGTTCTTGAGGATCGGTTCGGATCGACCACAGTGGACATGCGGAATTGAAACGAGGAGCGCCTCTGATGAGCCGATGAATGTATTATTCGGTCCTTTCTGAAACGTTCCTTAAAAGCCTTAAAAGACGAGGAGCGCTCCTGAGGACGTCCGGTCTTGAGGAGGTCGACGACGATGACCCCCGAATAAAGGCCGTTATCGGTTCGGATCGCCACAGTCCGACACTGGGACATTGCCGTAGAAGCCGATGAATGTATTATTCGGTCCTTTCTGAAACGTTCCTTAAAGAAAAAGGTACTGGGCGTGATCGGTCCATGGCTGTCGGTCCTTTCTGAAAGAGCGTCCTGCATCGGCTGTTTAGAGCGCAACTTTTAAATAAGCGCGAACTCATTTACGTCGTGTTCTTTAATTAAATATACGATGAATGAAATAAAAGTTACGAAAATG
This sequence comes from Lethocerus indicus, assembly GCA_019843655.1. Taxonomy (NCBI): domain Eukaryota; kingdom Metazoa; phylum Arthropoda; class Insecta; order Hemiptera; family Belostomatidae; genus Lethocerus; species Lethocerus indicus. The sequence goes on from JACDQD010000124.1 coordinate 68,662, forward strand.
TACGTGAAAAGTCTCATAATGTTGTATAATTATTAACGGTATATTCCGTATTGACTTTCTATTATTAACGTGGCTATATTGCGATTACACACTTCTCAAGTGGCCTGAGTTACCTAACAATCGCGTCTACGCGCAAATTAACAAACTTCGTTCAGCCGTTGACAGACTCGGATTATACGGAACGATGCAGAACGATCGTCGGTCAACGGCGACAAGCGAATCGGCTGTTTTCACGCACTAAATTTCTTTTCCGCAAAAATTGTTTTAAATAAAGCGATGTAATGAAATAATTTTCCAGCTCTGTCGATGTCGTGAATCGTGAAAAAGTTACTCAAAATGTACGGTGACGCGACAATCAGATCGCCGCTAAAATGTCGTGTTCTTTAAGCACTACATTATTAACGGATGCGGTTATTGACAGGACGGTCGTGTTCTTTATCCGGCCGCCGACAGCACTTCAGAATTCTTCCAACAAGGTGTCTCGTTTACCTAACAATAACGTTTACGCACTTCAACGAGTTTTTTTCTTTTTACAAGTACTCACTCATTATATATCTCATCGCCGGTTAGTAAACTGAACAATTTATAATCTTCCGATAATGTCAAGAGCGGCCCGTGACAAACCGAGTAATCAATTAACGCTGCTCTGCGCCAATACATTTCGACATGTACTTCGCGGCAAAGTGTGAAGAACAAAATGTATTATTTTCGATAAAGTAAAAGAACTTTACTAAAATTTTTCTAAAATACAGAAATTCCTCGATTAATGCCGGTTAATGGATCCGGGCCGAGTTGTACACTGGATAATATCGAAATCGCACCAACTCAAAATCGACGAGCGGCGTTAATAATTATGGACCAATCGTGAAAAATGTAGTTACAATTTAAAATTGTACGATTTTCGACTAGTAAACTTTCGGGGACGATGATGTCGAATCGAAGAATCGTAGCGACGGGGCCAGTTTTAGAAAAACCGGTCGTTCCGTGAAATGTCGCGAAATTCAAAATCGGAACAGTAAGCGTACGACGGACGGAGGCGCGAAGTACGCGCCGTTAAAACTTACTTGGGAAAAATAAAATGGACCATTTCCTTGAAATCCGAATAGAGTTCGGGCAGCGGGTCGCAAAACTGATGTATCATGTGGCACAGATCGAGCAGCATGTTGTGCCCGACGACCAATTTTTCCTTCAACAGACACAACAATATCGGATTTATAATTGAAACGGCCGAAAACACCGTAAACGAGAATAAAATACTGCATAATTAGAAGAAAAAAACAAGAAAACTATAATATAAAGTTGACAACTGAGTGATTGCGGAATTCAACGACAAGTGGCGTTTTTACATATTTTTAAGTACGTCAACATAATTTCGGCACGGATAAAATTCTTTCGATGCGTTATTATTTGTGGTCCTTTCTGAAACATCGCGTATCGAAATTACATCGACCGAGTGGGCGGCGTTTCAATAATTTAATGCTTTTTATTTTCGCCCTCGGGGCTTCAAAAAAGTTGTATACGCTGTGTGTATGCGGCTGACGAACGTTGAAAGAAACGGCCGTTCGCGAAATTCGGTCGGGGGTTTTTCGTTAAAAGGCGAGGAGGAGCGCTCCTGAGGAGCGTCCGGTCTGGAGGAGGTCGGCGACGATGAGACCCCGAATAAAGGCGTTATCGATTCGGATAATGCCACAGTCCGACACTGGGACATTGCCGGAGAAGCCATGAATGTATTATTCGGTCCTTTCTGAAACGTTCCTTAAAAGGCCTTAAAAGACGAGGAGCGCCCTGAAAGGACTTCCGGTCTGGAGGAGCGGCGACAACGATCGACTTGAATAAAGGTCGTATCGATTCGGATCGCCACAGTTCGACACTGGGACATTGCCGTAGAAAGCCGATGATGTATTATTCGGTCCGGGTTTCTGAAACGTTCCTTAAAAGGCCTTAAAAGACGCAGAGCGCTCCTGAGGCGTCCGGTCTGGAGGAGGTCGGCAATGACGATGACCCTGAATAAAGGTCGTTATCATTCTTATGCATACAGTTCGACACTGGACATTGCCGTAGAAGCCGATGAATGTATTATTTGGTCCTTTCTGAAATGTTACTTAAAAGCCTTAAAGACGGCAGCTCGGGTACTGGGGTTAGGCGAAATTCGGTCGGAATTTTTCGTTAAAAGGCGAGGGGCGTCCGAGGAGGTCGGCGATGACCCGAATAAAGGCCGTTATCGATTCGGATATGCCACAGTTCGACACTGGGACATTGCCGTAGAAGCCGATGAATGTATTATTCGGTCCTTTCTGAAAAACGTTCTTTAAAGCCTTAAAAAAGAGCGGCAGCGTCTACTGGGGTTAGCGACGGTCTTTTTCTTTAAAGGAGGTCGAGACGATGACCGAATAAAGGCCGTTATCGATTGGGAATAATGCCACAGTTGACACTGGGACATTGCCGTAGTAAGCCGATGAATGTATTATTCGGTCCTTTCTGAAGCGTTCGCTTAAGGCCTTAAAAGCGAGGCGCTCCTGAGGACGTCCGTCTTGAGGAGGTCGGCGACGCATGACCCCCCCGAATAAAGGCCGTTATCGATTCGGATCGCCACAGTTCGACAACCTTAATGTACTTAAAATATATGCGACGCGCGTCATGAATTCCCCAATTATCTAGTCTATTCGAATCATTATGCGTCGCGTATATATATTATATATATATATTGTGCAGGTATTCCATTTCTAGCCAGTCGGGCGAATCGCTGAAGGGAAGCGATGGCCGGCGGAGGAGTACCACGCCGCCAACAACGCCGCCTCGGACGCCGATACCGATTCCTCAACAGTTCAAGCATCAGGTTAACGGCCAGCTGGTCGGTGCATTCACCTTTTATTGCCGTTTTACCTCTTATTGTCGTTTAGACCGGGCTGATAGAATGTTTTGAAAGTGGACGATTGCGCTTGGCATAATCGCCAACCGAACCGTCGCCAGCCAATAATATATATATATATATATATATATATATATATATATATATATCGCATATATATATATATATAAAGGGTGTCATTTGTCACAATTCTTGCAGTAAAGTTGGTTGGCAACCGTATTAAAAAACCAAAAAGAAAAAAAAATTCTCACAGCCGATAGTTTAGGGTCGTCGGAAATGCGACGCCGCTAAAAATGATTTCGTTCGAAAATTTTCGAAATCCACCCTGTCGCCGCGTATGTTAGCGGAGACCGCTTCAATATCGACATTCGCGGCTCGTTTTCTGCGTGACGGCCAGCGTCTGCAGTGTCCAGAGCATCACCCGTTGAGTATCTCGTCCGCGTGAAGTTTTTCAATTACTCTCGTCGACGCAGTTGACGAAGTTAAATCCGACTGCTCAGCGACTACTACGGCTGCCAAACTTTTATTTTTTTTTTAAATATCGTTCGAAAATGAAGAGCCCGTTATTCTATCGTGTAACGACCCCATTTGTACCCATTTTTAATACAATTACCAGCTTTACTGCAAGAATGGTGGCAAATTCAAATCTTGCGTTAATTTTGCTACACCCTTTATATATATATATATATATTTTTTTTTTCTCTGAGTGTATGAAATAGCGTTTTCAACTTTTATCGTTTCTGTTATTTGGCGTTTCGTCGTCTATTCAATTTCCAGCAAGAAAATTGAAGAGCTTCTGTCGCCCGACTGCACTAACGAGGAAATCCGCATCGAAAAGTGTTCGGCCTTCGTCAGAAAGCTGATCTATCAGACCATTCACGAAAAGTAAGAAAAACGTCTCGTTTTATTTTATCGAATACGGGGCATTATATCGGAGAAGGTTTAATCGACCCGAATATCGCGCTCGCGACTATCGGGTCGACGACTAAGTAAATAATTGCGAATTCGCCCCGACAAGTGGCGTTGTACATATTTTTAACTACGTCACGACATCTTTGCATGGATAAGATTCTTCAATGTTATTATTCCGTCGTTTTATGTGAAACATTCGGTATCGCCAATTACAATCGACCGGTCGAATTGTCGGTTTGTGAGTATAAAAAGCTAAAAGGCAATGAACCGAAGCGAGCTTCTTTCCGTCGCATTTCGCTTTTTATTTTTCGCCAAAGGTTTTAGCATGTACAGCCTCGTAAAAAGTTATGCGGATAGCGAAGTCTTGAAAGAACGGCAGTGTCGGTACGGGGTTATGAAATTCGGTCGAGTTTTCTGTTAAGGCGAGGGCGGCTCCTGAGGGCGTCGGTCTGGAGGAGAGTCGTGATGGCCGGAATAAAGGCGTGCTCGATTCGGATCATACAGTTCGACACTGGACTTTGCCGAGAAGCTGAATGTATCTTATCACGTGCATTGAAACCGTCTACGGTATCCGTGCAAAGCGTTGCGACCTTAATAATATATAGCGCCACTTGTCGGGGTGAATTCCACGTTACTTAGTTGTCAACCCGATATATAAGTTATGCTTATACCGTTGTGCGTCTCTCTCTCTCTCTCTCTCTCTCTCTCTCTCTCTGCTCTCTCTCTATATCTCTATATCTATATCTCTCTATCTCTCTCTATCTCTATATCTATATATCTCTCTCTATCTCTCTCTCTCTCTCTCTCTCTCTCTCTCTCTCTCTCTCTCTCTCTATCTCTCTCTCTCTCTCTCTCTCTCTATCTCTCTCTCTCTCTCTCTCTCTCTCTCTCTCTCTCTCTCTATATCTCTCTCTATCTATATATCTCTATATATCTATATCTCTCTCTCTCTCTCTATATATATATATATCTATATATATATATATATATATGATATATATATATATGCTGTGATCGATTATGTTCCGGTTCCGATAAAATATCCGTCGAGACCAGACAGGAGTTATCGTCGCGAAGAGGAGGACAAACCTCAGCCGACAATGGAAGGAACTCGAAAGGAAGCCGCCGGAAAAGGACAACAAGAGGTCGGAAATAAATCGGTATTGATCGAATACCATATCCGCCTCTGTAAGTATATTATTAATTGAATTCACCGACAGTTGTACATATCTTTTAAATGCGTCGCTACATCTTTCTTGCGCGGATAAGCTGTAGATGGTTTGAATCGCACATATAAGATACATTCGGCTTCTCCTCAATGTCCCAGTGTCAAACTACGGCGTTATCCGAATCGATAACGGCCTTTATTCGGGGGTCATCGTCGTCGACCTCCTCCAGGTCGGGCGTCCTCCAAGCGTGTCCTCGTCTTTTAACGAAAAATTACTCCCGACGGAATTTTCGCGAACGGACGTTCTTTCAAGGCTTCATTACCGTACAGGCGTACAACATTTTATGAGCCTGCGGCCGAAAATAGCGAAATGCGGCGTGGCGCTCACCGGATCGATGTAATTTCGATGCAGGCGTTTCACAAAAGCGACCCCAAATAATGCGCGTCGAAGAATTTATCCGTGCGAAATTATGTTGGCGTGCCAAAAATATGTAAAACGCCACTTGTCGTTGAATTCCATAATCACTCAGTCGTCAACTTTATATTATAGTTTTCTTGTTTTTCTTCTAATTATGCATTTATTTTATTCTGCGTTTACGGTGTTTTCGGCCGATTCAATTATAAATCCGATATTGTCGTGTCTGTTGAAGGAAAAATTGGTCGTCGGGTACAACATGCTGCTCGATCTGTGCCACATGATACATCAGTTTTGCGACCGCTGCCGAACTCTATTCGATTTCAAGGAAATGGTCCATTTTATTTTTCCCAAGTAAGTTTTACGGCGTGCCAGCGCCTCCGTCCGTCGTCGCTTACTGTTCGATTTTGAATTTGCGGCGGTTCCGCGGGCGACGGTTTTAAAACTGGTCCCGTCGCTCTGATTCTTCGATTCGACATCATCGTCCCCGAAAGTTTACTAGTCGAAAATTGTACAATTTTAAATTGTAACTACATTTTTCACGATTGGTCCATAATTATTAACGCCGCTCGTCGATTTTGAGTTGGTGCCGTTTCAAATTATCCAGTGTACAACTCGGCCGGATCCATTAACCGGCATTAATCGAGGAATTTCTGTATTTTAGAAATTGGAAAAGTTCTTTTACTTTATCGAAAATAATACATTTCTTTGTTCTTCACACTTTGCCGTTGTCGTAAAAATGTATTCGCTTGTCGCAGGCAGCGTTAATTCGGATTACTCGGTTTGTCGCCGGCCGTTCTTGACATTATCGGAAGATTATAAATTGTTCAGTTTCACTAATCCGATGAGATATACGAGTGAGTACTTGTAAAAAAAAAAAACTCGTTGAAGTGCGTAAACGTTATTGTTAGGTAAACGAGACACCTTGTTAGGAAGAATTCTGAAGTGCTGTCGAGCGGCCACTTGAACGATAGTGTCAATACCTGTATATCCGTTAATAATTAAAGAACACGACTGTACGCCTGTACATTTTGCGTAACTTTTTCACGATTCATCGTAATTATTTCATTCATCGTTTATTTAAAAATGAGTTGCGCTCTAAACAGCCGATGGAGGATCGACCGCGCGGACATAATACGATGTAGTGCTCGTGAAAAAGAATTTCGCAGTCTGTCAACGATGCTCCGAATTGTTATATTAGATTTGTCGTTTCATCGTTGTCGCGAAAGCGCAGCATTCGTAATAGAGATTTATATACCCGCGTCTTTTTTCATTATTCGTAAAAAAAAACTTTCCCCGTTCGTAAGAAATCATCGGTCGAACGATATTCTTCTATCGATACATTTTTTTTTTTACTCTCGACATCGACAGAGCGGAAAATCGGATACATTTCTGGCACTTTTGTATTTTATGCCGACCGCGTACAGTTTTCGCGGTACAACAAACAATTAGCTCTCCCTTACAATATGTTCGGCCAATTTTTTGCGGAAAAGAAATTTTAGTCGAAATTTCGTCCAATTACGACGATCTATCGTCAATATTCGCTTCAATTCGTGGTAGATTTTCATCGAAAACTTTCGGACGAAATCGTACGCCTATACAGTCGGAATGTCTACAGAAAGTACACCTCGTTCATGTTGTTTTCGACCTAATGTTGATGTCGGCCCTTTTCCTTTTCCAGAATTGTCGATACCAAATTCATGTGTTCGATCGATCCGTTGAAAGAATTGATAAGTTCGAGCGTATTGGAGAACATGCTGCAAGCGACCGGCGAAGATCCGTTTGAGCGACCGGATATAGGTAAATGTTTTTTTTTTTTTCCCCAATCCTAGTTATAACAAAGTCTAATAATCGATTAAATCCGATTCTCCGAGTCGTCTGTCTTTACTGAACAGTTCAGGCTACTGAAGACGAGGCGAGCAAAACCGGTCCGACAAGAGACAGAACCACGGGCTAGAGAGACTGGAGAGAATAGAAAAACTTTCGTGGCGAAATTAAAAAATGTGAAATAAATTTCGCATTCTATGTACCGAAATTTGAAATTGTAAGGCGAATATTTTAAAAAAAAGCGAGAATTCAACGTTACAATTGAAACGTTGCGAAGGTTTTTCTCCCGATCCGTTATTACAATCGTTGATACCGGACGTACGGTAAAGATTGGGCAGTTATAATATTGATTGTCGTTACTTAATCGCGTAACTTCTATTTTTCAGAAAGTGGAAAGTACGGTTATAAATTGGAAAGG
>JACDQD010000125.1:0-72620 GCA_019843655.1 Lethocerus indicus
GGCGCAAAATCGACCAAAAAGTGCTGCTTTAGGCGTAAAATAGGGCCCGTATGATTCCCCTACTATAATTGGGCACGCCTAACTATATTGGTTTTAAGGCCTAAAATGGGGTTTTTAGGCCTGCAAATGGCGTTTTTTAGGCGCAAAATCGGCTCAAGAATTCGGTTTCTGACCCAAAATGCCGCTTTTAGGCAAATAGCCCAAAATGACTTTAGGCCCAAAATGGGGTTTATGCTGAAATTGGCCCAAAACTGGGGTTTTTAGCCTAAAATGGGGTTTTTAGGCGCAAAAATCGACAAAAATGCTGCTTTTAGGCGTAAAATAGGCCCAAAAATAAGGTTGTTAGGTAAAAATGGGGTTATAGGCAAAATTGGCCTAAATATGCAGTTTTTAGGCTAAAAAATAGTCTTTTAGGTTCAAAAATGGGGTATTTAGATGTAAATATGCCTGAAAAAAAGTGCATTTTTAGCCCTAAACATGGGTTTTGAGCCAAAATCGATTAGAAATACGATGTTTAGGCCCAAAATGGGGTTTTGACGAAAAATCGGCCGAAATGCCGTTTTAGGCCCAAAATGGGGTTTCTAGTTCAAAATCGGCCCAAAATGCGGTTTTTAGGCCCAAAAATAGGGTTTTAGGCGAAATATTGACTAAAAAATGTGGTTTTAAGACCCAAAATGGTTTTAGACGTAAATTCGGACCAAAAGCAGTTTTAGTCCGAACAGTATGGTTTTTAGGCCCAAAAATAGGGTTTTATATGAAAAATTTGACTAAAAAATGTGGGTTTTAGCCAAAAAATGGGTTTTTAGACCAAAATGGGTTTTTAGTAGTTAATTAGCTAAAATGCAATTTTAGCCCAAAAATGGGGTTTTGAGCTCAAAAAAATCGGACTAGAAATACGATTTTTAGGCCCAAAACGGGGTTTTAGCTCAAAATCAGCCCAAAATTGTGGTTTTAGGCCAAAAATCGGACTAAAAGCACGATAGGCCAAAATGGGGTTTTTAGGCGAAAAACGGTCGAGAATGCGGTTTTTAGGTTCAAAAATGATTTTTAGGCCCAAAAATGGGGTTTTTAGGCGAAAAATCGACAAAAATGCGGTTTTTAGCCCCAAAATGAGGTTTTAGGTCCGGAATGGGGTCTTTAGGCGAAAAATCGGCCCAAAAGTGCGGTTTTTAAGCAAAATAGGCCAAAATGGGGTTTTAAGCAAAATGGATTTTTAGTTGTAAAATTAGCCTAAAATGCGATTTAGGTCCAATGGGGTTTTAGCCCAAAAATCGGACTAAAAAGCAACTTTTAGGCCCAAAATGGGTTTAGCCCAAAAATCGGCTGAATGCGGGTTTTAGCCCAAAAATAGGGTTTTTAGGCGAAAATTGGACTAAAATGGTTTTTAGACAGAAAATGGGGTTTTAAGACCCAAAATGGGGTTTTAGATGTAAAAATTAGCCTAAACTAAATTTTTAGCCCCAAAAATTGGGTTTGAAGTCAAAAATCGGACTAGAAATACGATTTTAGTCCAAAACAAGGTTTTAGGGCGAAAATCGGTCTAAAAAGGATTTCAGGCTCCAAGTAGGACTAAAATGTGCTTTTCAGACAAAAATTGGTTTTAGCACCAAAATTTGCCCTAAAAAATTAATTTCAACCAGCCACTTTCATGGGCAAGTGTAACTCACTTTGGGACACTTGTGGGTCGAATATGGATCGATCTGAGAAAATTTTGAAAACCTAAATTTTCGATTTCCGCTCTCTTTTAGGGGCAAGTAACTCACTTTTGTACACTTGTGGGGTGGAATATGGACAAATCTGAGAAATTTTCGAAAACTCAAATTTTCGATTTTTTACTCTCCTTTTAGGGGCAAGTGTAACTCACTTTGTACACTTGTGGGTGGAATATGAAATCGATCTGAATTTTGAAAAATCAAATTTTCGATTTTTACCTTCCTTTTAGGGCAAGTGTAACTCACTTTGTACACTTGTGGGTGGAATATGGATCAATTCTGAGAATTTTGAAAAATCGAAAATTTTCGATTTTTAGCTCTCCTTTTAGGGGCAAGTGTAACTCACTTTGTACACTTGTGGTGAATATGGGCAAATTTGACGACATTTTTGAAAAATCGAAAATTTTCGATTTTTAGCTCTCCTTTAGGGGCAAGTGTAACTCACTTTGTACACTTGTGGGGAATATGGGCAAATTCTGACGACATTTTTTGAAAATCGAAAATTTTCGATTTTTAGCTCTCCTTTAGGGCAAGTGTAACTCACTTTTGTACACTTGTGGTGGAATAGGCAAATTCTGACGACATTTTTGAAAAATCGAAAATTTTCGATTTTTAGCTCTCCTTTTAGGAAGTGTAACTCACTTTTGCACTTGTGGTGTGAATATGGGCAAATTTGACGACATTTTGAAAATCGAAAATTTTCGATTTTTTAGCTCAGGGGGCAAGTGTAACTCACTTTGTACACTTGTGTGGTGGGAATATGGGCAAATTCTGACGACATTTTTGAAAAATCGAAAATTTTCGATTTTTAAGCTCTCTTCAGGAGACGCTGTAACTCACTTTTGTACACTCTGTGGTGGGAATATGGGCAAATTCTGACGATATTTTGAAAAATCGAAAATTTTTTGGATTTAAGCTCTCCTTTACAGGGGCAGTGTAACTCACTTTGTACACTTGTGGTGTGAATATGGGCAAATTCTGACGATTTTTGAAAAATCGAAAATTTTCGATTTTTAGCTCTCCTTTAGGGGCAAGTGTAACTCACTTTTGTACACTTGTGGTGGGAATATGGGCAAATTCTGACGACATTTTTGAAAATCGAAAATTTTCGATTTTTAGCTTTCTCCTTTAAGGGGCAAGTGTAACTCACTTTTGTACACTTGTGGTGTGAATATGGGCAAATTCTGACGATTTTTGAAAAATCGAAAATTTTCGATTTTTAGCTCCTTTTAGGGGCAAGTGTAACTCACTTTTGTACACTTGTGTGGTGTGAATATGGGCAAATTCTGACGACATTTTTGAAAAATCGAAAATTTTCGATTTTTTAGCTCTCCTTTTAGGGGCAAGTGTAACTCACTTTTGTACACTTGTGGTGTGAATATGGGCAAATTCTGACGACATTTTTGAAAATCGAAAATTTTCGATTTTTTAGCTCTCCTTTTAGGGGCAAGTGTAACTCACTTTTGTACACTTGTGGTGTGAATATGGGCAAATTCTGACGACATTTTTGAAAATCGAAAATTTTCGATTTTTCAGCTCTCCTTTTAGGGGCAAGTGTAACTCATTTTTGTACACTTGTGGTGTGAATATGGGCAAATTCTGACGACATTTTTGAAAAATCGAAAATTTTCGATTTTTTAGCTCTCCTTTTAGGGGCAAGTGTAACTCACTTTTGTACACTTGTGGTGTGAATATGGGCAAATTCTGACGACATTTTTGAAAAATCGAAAATTTTCGATTTTTTAGCTCTCCTTTTAGGGGCAAGTGTAACTCACTTTTGTACACTTGTTGTGTGAATATGGGCAAATTCTGACGACATTTTTGAAAAATCGAAAATTTTCGATTTTTTAGCTCTCCTTTTAGGGGCAAGTGTAACTCACTTTTGTACACTTGTGGTGTGAATATGGGCAAATTCTGACGACATTTTGAAAAATAAAATTTCTTTTTAGCTCTAGGGGCAAGTTAACTCACTTTTGTACACTTGTGGTGTGAATATGGGCAAATTCTGACGACATTTTGAAAAATCGAAAATTTTGATTTTTAGCTCTCTTTGGGGGTGTAACTCATTTTGTACACTTGTGGTTGAAATGGGCATTTTCGATTTTGAAAAATAAAATTTTCGATTTTTAGCTCTCCTTTAGGGGCAACTGTAACTCACTTTTGTACACTTGTGGTGTGAATATGGGCAAATTCTGACGACATTTTTGAAAAATCGAAAATTTTCGATTTTTTTAGCTCTCCTTTTAGGGGCAAGTGTAACTCACTTTTGTACACTTGTGGTGTGAATATGGGCAAATTCTGACGACATTTTTGAAAAATCGAAAATTTTCGATTTTTAGCTCTCCTTTTAGGGGCAAGTGTAACTCACTTTTGTACACTTGTGGTGTGAATATGGGCAAATTCTGACGACATTTTTGAAAAATCGAAAATTTTCGATTTTTTAGCTCTCCTTTTAGGGGCAAGTGTAACTCACTTTTGTACACTTGTGGTGTGAATATGGGCAAATTCTGACGACATTTTTGAAAATCGAAAATTTTCGATTTTTAGCTCTCCTTTTAGGGGCAAGTGTAACTCACTTTTGTACATTGTGGTGTGAATATGGGCGAAAATTTTCGATTTTTAGCTCTCTTTTAGGGGCAAGTGTAACTCACTTTTGTACACTTGTGGTGAATATGGGCAAATTCTGACGACATTTTGAAAAATCGAAAATTTTCGATTTTTAGCTCTCCTTTAGGGCAAGTCAACTCACTTTGTACACTGGTGTGAATATGGGCAAATTCTGACGACATTTTGAAAATCGAAAATTTTCGATTTTTTAAAGGGGCAAGTGTAACTCACTTTTGTACACTTGTGGTGTGAATATGGGCAAATTCTGACGACATTTTCGAAAATTTTTCACAAAATTTTCGAATAAACTCATTTTGTACCTTTTAGGGGCAAGTGTAACTCACTTTTGTACACTGAATGTGGTGTGAATATGGGCAAATTCTGACGACATTTTTGAAAAATCGAAAATTTTCGATTTTTTAGCCTCCTTTAGGGGCAAGTGTAACTCACTTTTGTACACTTGTGGTGTGAATATGGCAAATTCTGTGACGACATTTTGAAAAATCAAAATTTTCGATTTTTAGCTCTCCTTTTAGGGGCAAGTGTAACTCACTTTTGTACACTTGTGGTGTGAATATGGGCAAATTCTGACGACATTTTTGAAAAATCGAAAATTTTCGATTTTAGCTCTCCTTTAGGGCAAGTAACTCACTTTTGTACACTTGTGGTGTGAATATGGGCAAATTCTGACGATTTTTGAAAAATAAAATTTTCGATTTTAGCTCTCCTTTAAATGGGCAAATTTGACGATGATTTTTGAAAAATCAGCAACTCACTTTGTACTTAATATGGGCCAATTTTATATATGGGCAAATTCTGACGACATTTTTGAAAAATCGAAAATTTTCGATTTTTTGGCTCTCACTTTGTGGGGCAGTAAAAATCGAAAATTGCGTCTCCTTTTAAAATTGTACTTGTACACTTGTGGTGTGAATATAGGCAAATCTGACGATATTTTTGAAAAATCATTTTGAAATCGAAAATTTTCGATTTTTAGCTCTCCTTTTAGGGGCAAGTGTAACTCACTTTTGAACTTGTGGTGGGAATATGGGCAAATATGGGCAAATTCTGACGACATTTTTGAAATTTTCGATTTTCGACGCATAAAACTTCAGGGGCAAGTGTAACTCACTTTGGGACCTTGTCGGTAGAGAATATGGGATCGACCTGAGAACAAAAACCTAAATTTTCGATTCGTTTCACATTTTTGGGGAAAAACCGTTTTCGGGTGTTTGTCAAAATTGCCATTTTTGGGGCTAAAATCACATTTTGGGCCAATAAAACCGCCAAAATGCCATTTTTGGGCAATTTTGTTTCCAAAATGCATTTTGAATGTTTGGGTCTAAAAATGCTAAAATCACATTTTGGGTCTATTTTGCGTCACAAAATTTTGCGCCATGTTTTGGGGTCTAAAATGCCACTAAAATGCCATTTTTTGGGAATTTTTTGGGCGGGCCGATCTAAAAATGCCATTTTGTGCGTATAAAATGTCTTTTTTGGGGCTAAAATCTTTTGTGGTCTAAAATGTCAAAAAATGCAATTTTGCGTCCATTTTATGCTAAATGCCATTTTTGGAATAATTTGCGTCCAAAATGCCATTTTTATTTTGGGCCTATTTCGGGTCTAAAATGCCTTTGCGTCCAAAAATGCTATTTTGGGGAAAAACAGCATTTTTGGGCCAATTTTGCGTCTAAAATGCCATTTTTGGGGAAAAATGCATTTTGGGGCCACAAATTTTGCGTCCAAAATGCCATTTTGGGGCTAAAAATCACATTTTTGGGCCTATTTCGGTCTAAAATGTCATTTTTGCGTCTAAAATGGTAAAAAATGCTTTTTGCGTCTAAAAAATGCCATTTTGAGGAAAAACAGCATTTTTAGCCAATTTGCGTTAGAATGCCATTTTGGGGCTAAAAATCACATTTTTGGGCCAATTTTGCGTCCAAAATGCCATTTTGGGGCTAAAAATCACATTTTAGCTAAAAATCATTTTTGGGCTAAAATCAATTTTATGGGCCTACGAATCTAAATATAAAAATTTGGGCTAAAATCACATTTTGGGCCTTTACGGGTATAAAATGTCATTTTTGCGTCTAAAATGCCATTTTGACAAAATAGCATTTTCGGGCCAATAAAATGCTATTTTGGGGAAAAACATTTTGGGGCATTTCGCAAAAATGCCATTTTCTAAAAATCATTTTGGATTTTGCGTCCAAAATGCCATTTTGGGCTGAAAATTCACATTTGTGGGCCTATTTTGGTCTAAAATGCATTTTGCGCCAAAATGCCATTTTGGGCCATTTTTAAAAATTTTATGTCCAAAATGCCATTTTTGGCCATCGTCTAAAAAATTGCCATTTTGGGAAAACAGCATTTTGGGAATTTTCGTCCAAAATGCCATTTTTGGCTAAAAATCACATTTTGGGGCTAAAATGTCATTTTGCGTCTAAAATGTCATTTTTGGGTCTAAAAATGTCATTTTTTATGTCTAAAATGCTATTTTTCTTCCAAAATGCCATTTTGTCTAAAATGTCTATTTTTGGGAAACAGCTTCTAAAATGCCATTTTGGGGAAAAACAATTTTTGTCCAAAATGCCATTTGGGGCTAAAACACATTTTGGGCCCATTTTCGGGCCATTTCTAAAAATGTCATTTTGTGTCTAAAATGCCATTTTTGGGGAAAAACAGCATTTTGGGCTAATTTATGTCCAAAATGCCATTGTTGGGGCTAAAATCACATTTTAATAATTTAGTCCAAAATGCCATTTTGGGGCTAAAAATCACATTTTTGGGCCTATTTCGGGTCCAAAATGTCCAAAAACAAAAGCCATTTTTGGGGAAAAACAGCATTTTCGGCCAATTTTGTCGTTTGCAGCATAAAATAAATGCCATTTTTGGGGCTAAAAATCACATTTTTGGGACAATTTTGCGTCCAAAAATGCCATTTTTGGGGCTAAAAATCACATTTTTGGGCCTATTTCGGGTCTAAAAATGTCATTTTTGCGTCTAAAAATGCCATTTTGGGGACAAAACCGCATTTTCGGGCAATTTTGCTTCCAAAAATGCCATTTGGGGCTAAAATTCACATTTGTGGGCCTATTTCGGGTCTAAAAATGCCAATTTCGGGTCTAAAAATGCCATTTTTGGGCCAATTTCAGGCCTAAAAATGTCATTCTTGGGGCTAAAAATCACATTTTTGATACGATTTTGAGTCCAAAAATGCCATTTTTGCGGAGAAACCCGAATTTTCGGGCCAATTTTGCGTCTAAAATTGCCATTTTTCGAGAAAGCCCGCATTTCTACCGAATTCCGAAACCGGTATTTCACACCTGCGATATTCCAACCCCTCGCAGACAACAAAACGGGTATAATTAGATTGATGCGGAGGAATCCGCAATTATTTAGTTGCCGACACGATATATACATAGTTTTTTTTTTGAGGGGTGGCCCAAGTGGAAGATTACACGGAAATGCGGGTGGCCGCCGATTGGAAAATTTTACGGAATTAACCCCCGTTAATGGACGACCCCACTTGGAATGTCCGGCCGCCGATTGGTCCAAGAGGCGGTGGAGGCGGCGTAAGGTTTTTTTTAAATTGACCTGTCCGTATCGTCAATCAACGTGTTGGTTTTGGTGGGGGCGGGGCGGGGTTGGGGTAGGAGTAGGAGGGGAGGGGGTCACCCGCAAAATTGATAATCGTGTCACGCGGGGTGAGGGGTGGGGGTGGGGGTCTCTCTTGTTTATGGGGGTGGGCGGTGGAGGCGGATTTGGAGGCGGAGGAGGCGGGAATAATTCAAGAGATGGACGAGAGGGGGGGGGGTGCGGACCGCCCCCCGCAAATTGAATATTGAGACCGAGAGAATTGTTGGGTCGGGGAAACGCCGCCGCCGCCCCCCTCGCCGCCCCCGCCGGGTATAATTCAGCCGTGTCGAGCCCCAATCATCTTGGGGCCGGCGTTAAAATTTAATCCGTAGGCGGGGGGGCCCCCTTGTTATGGACACTGGGGGCGTTGGGAGGGTTGGGTTAACAGAATTATAAAGCTTGAGGCCGCCGCCCCCCTCCCGCCCCCGGCCTCCGCGGAATTATACTTTACGGCCCGGCGGCCGACCGCGGTCAAACTTTAACCGCGCGGCCCCTCGTAAAAACTGCAGCTTAGTTTCGGTTGTCGGGGGTGGGGGGGGTGTTACCCCGGGGCCTTTTTTACGGCCCACCGTCCCCCCCCCCGGACGGCCCAACAATTTTCTATATCTATTATTACACAGCCGGTTTTACGAGGGTGCCCCCCCCTCACCCCCCCTGGCGGGGGGGATATCAAAGTTGCGCCCCCCTCTGACTACTAAGCCCTATTAACGCTGTGACTTTCCGCCACGGTGGCGTAAGGCGCCGACAGGGCGCGCCACCTACCGGGCTATGGGTTGCCGATTTTGAATTTTCCCCGACAATTTTAGCCCGTCGCGGACGCAATAGCATATTATTCCGAAATTTCATATTTTACGCTCGCAATACAGTCGAATTTACCCCAACTCCCGATCGTTTTTGCCGGACCGGTTTCGGCGGTTCGCCATCTTCAGTAGCGGTGTTAATCACTTTGGAAACTTTTCGAGGCGTCCTCCTTGCACTGTCACTGTCACTTGTACTGTGGCGGGTGTCTGTGTGTCATGAGTTGTATGTATGTATATATGTATATATATATATATATATATATATATATATATATATATATATATATATATATATATATATATATATAAATGCATATAACATATATAAACCAACTGGACTGTTAATCTATCTAATACTGTTGAACAAGAAAGTGGCATGAGACATGGTATGTTGAAGGATATATAAGACATATATCTTATGTGTATATATATATATATATATATATATATATACATAGATAAGATATTTGAATTTTTTTTTACTGACAATCCAACATAGAGTTAAGCCGATTAACAAAATCCCACCCCCTCCCCCACCACAACACAAATAAGACAAACATCCCCCAAAAACACGTACATCATACCTAAAAAGTAATCGTCCTATTTTGACTTTGAATTAATTTTATTATATATATATATATATATATATATATATATATATATATATATATATATATATATATATATATATATATATATATATATATATATATATATATATATATATATATATATATATATATATATATATATATATATATATATATTCACCGATATTGTCGATTACTCTCCGCCCGCAACTTTTTCCGCGAATTTTAGATTCCCTCCCTCTCGAGGAACTCCTCGAGACCGAATATATATCTTAGCAAATTGTCGATCACTTTTATAGGTAAACCTATAAAACACGACAACCGACACAGTACAAGCGATACGGTGACAACGAGTGCCGAAAGTGACCGACACAGCGCCGCTACTGAAGACGGCGGACGGCCGAAACCGCAGTCTAGCAAAAGACCGAATCGGCGAGAGGGGATAGAAATACGCGAAATCTACGGTATTTCAACCCTTCGCAAAACGGGTATTTTAAAACAGTAGGGTTCGTACCGCTAGGATTTTTATTAATATTTCTCAGTTTGAAAAGCTATTTCCGCATCAATATTCCTCTGAAACTCGAATTTCGAAAACGTTTTTAAGTGAGAATTGAGGAGTTAAACATTTTATAATAAGACCGGTTTCGGGTAGAATTCCGAGTTCAATTTTTTAGCGACAATTGTTCAGTTGAAACAGAATTTTTAGACG
Organism: Lethocerus indicus; assembly: GCA_019843655.1. Lineage (NCBI taxonomy): Eukaryota > Metazoa > Arthropoda > Insecta > Hemiptera > Belostomatidae > Lethocerus > Lethocerus indicus. Next base: position 10,058 of record JACDQD010000125.1, read on the forward strand.
AGTTTTATTGAGAATTTCCTCGGGTTGAAACCTGTTATTTAGCGATGATTTGTATATTTTAAGTATATTTGTATATTTTGACCGGGCTATAAACCTGTATTTAATTCTCAAATCGCGCCAAAACCCGAGCAAAAACCTTAATTCTCCCGTAACTAGTCTAAAAACCTAAAGTAATTCAATCTAGCGAACAAATAATGGATTATTTTTATATATATTTATTTATTATATATATATATATATATATATATAAACAATCTCCTGCCAATCCTCCTCTGATCTCCCTCTGCCCAAAGTGGAGGAGAAAAGGGGGAAAAAAAAAACAACCCCCGCTTAATTCGCTTAATTTTAGACCGCATTTTTGGTTCGATTTTGTGTAAAGACGGTATTTTTGGGCCCAATTTGCGCTTGTTAACCGCGTTTTTAGGGCCGATATCGGGTCTAAAAAGCGCATTTTCGCACCCGGGATTGAGAGTTTAAAACCTTTTTTTTTACAAATTTTAGCGCGATTTGAAGTTTTCATAAAGGTTTGTACACGTGTTTTAATGGAATTTCAGGGTGTAAAGCTGGTTTCTTACGACTATTTTTAGATAAACTGAAATCTAAAATCACGGTTTAAATAGGTTTTTAGACTAGTCTTAGCGAGAATTACTGAAACCGGATTTTAGGTAAGTTTAAGTGAGAATTGAGGAGTTAAAAATTTTATAATGAGACCGGTTTCGGGTAGAATTCCGAGTTCAATTTTTTAGCGACAATTGTTGAGTTGAAACAGGTTTTTTAGACGAGTTTCATTGAGAATTGCCTCGGGTTGAAACCTGTTATTTAGCGATATTTGTATATTTTAAGTATATTTGTATATTTTAACGGGGGGAAAACGGGCTATAAACCTGTATTTAATTCTCAAATCGCGCCAAAACCCGAGTGAAAAACCTTAATTCTCGCCGTAACTAGTCTAAAAACCTAAAGTAATTCAATCTAGCGACCAAATAATGGATTACTTTTAAGTACGCGTAAAAGCTATTTCCGCATCGATATTCCTCTGAAACTCATTTCAAAACTTGCAACACAAATTGCACTTGTCCAAAAACCCTCGATTCTAACTAAAACTCTTCCAGAAACTCTCTTAAAACGGTATAAAAAACCCTCGTCCCAACTGGTTGGAAAGTAAAAATTTCGTTTACGAATAATGATGTTTAAAAATCAAAAAAAAACCTTTATTACATTTAAATATAAACCAATCGAAATATCAAATTGATAACAAGAAATACCAAATAGGATTGGCATGAGAGGGGTGATTTTCGGAGTGAAATTTATTATATATATATTTGTTTGGGCGAAGTCGCTAAAAACCTTAAAACTATTCGTCGGATTAATTTTCGTCGGGGCGAAACGAAAACGGTTTCTAATTTGAAAATCGGCCATTTCCATGGTGCGTTTTTTTGAATAATAGCAAAAAAACAAGAAAAGAAAATAAGAAGAAATTCGAAATAATAAATAAACCTTCGAGCGAATTTAATTTTTACACTTGTCCCTTATCGTGTACTTCTCGTAGGACTTTGTCGGATCGAACGGTTGCCACCTGCTCGCCGGAAATATGTGCTTGTTCCGTTCGTACCAACTTCTCAGGAGGACTTTGCCGGCGTGCGATTCCTCCTTCTCGATTGTGGCGTCGCTCAACAGCCTGACGTCGTCGTGTACGTCGAAAGTGAACAGAGGACCGCTCTTGCCGCGGGCCTGAAAGAAAAGAAAAGAAAAGTTTAAAATACCTAATTTTTATGTAGACCCCCCGGTTTCGCGAGACCGGAAACCGGAAAAGAGGAAACCGGCGAGAGGAGACAGAAACGTCGCGAACCTACAACAGTCATTTAAAATACCTTTTTTTGTGGTCTCCGACGGGGTCGGAATACCGCTGATTTAGCTGTCTTTTTCGTCTTTTGTGCCGGATCGGATTCGGCCGCTCGCCATCTTCAGTAGCGGTACGATCGCCGGACAGCATGACGCAGTGACAGTGCGATGAGGATGCCAAAAAAAAAAACATCCAATGCGCCAAAAGTGACCAACACCGCTACTGAAGACGGCGGGCAGCCGAAACACCGGTCTAGCAAAAGACCAGCGTCGTCACATGGCGGCAATTTACCTTTTCATCGATTATTCTGTTCCGTTTTCGCCTGAAAGGTATTCCGACGCTTAGACAAACGGATTAACAAAATCCGAAGACAGACATAACGCCCCCAATTAACAATAACAGAACACATATATATATATATATATATATATATATATATATATATATATATATATAAACGACTGACATACTGACACAAACGCTACAGTACGTGTGAAAGTGACAGTGGAGTGCAGTGAGGATGCCCAAAAACATCCAAAGTGCTGACAGTGACTGACACAGGCTACTGAAGATGAAGCCGCTGAAACCGGTCTAGCAAAAGACCAGAGTCACTTCGCGGCAATTTACCTTTTCATCGATTATTTTGTTCCGCTAAAGGTATTTCAACGCTGACTGACATACTGACGGATTAACAAATGGACAGAGGAACACACACACACAAAATATATATATATAACAATATATATATATATATATATATATATATATATATATATATTATATAAACGACTGACATACCGACACAAACACTACAGTACATATGAAAGTGACAGTGGATTGAGGATGCAGTGAGGATCGAAAAACATCCAAAGTGCTAACAGTGACTACTGAAGATGGTGACAAAGATCACGAACCTACAGTATATTCCCCCTCGCAGACCACGGAACAGTTATTTTAAACCGATATTCAGTACTGAGCACATATTTATAGGCAGTTATGTTACATTGTAATGTGTTCACCGGTCATCCAAAAATTAACGCGAGATTTGAATTTACCACCCTTAGTCCATTCGTCAGTCGCCTGACCGGAATTTCTCCAACCGCAGTACCGAAGAATATTATCCGTGAGCAAAGATGTTGAGGTACTTAAAAATATGTACAACGCCACTTGCTTTGGTGAATTCTGCAATTACTTAATCGCCGACCGATATTTTTACTTATAGGACTGTTTTTTTTTTTTGTAGGTTCGTCATGTTTCTGTCTCCTCTCTCGCCACTAGTTTGGTCTTTCGCCAGACCGGGGTTTCGGCGCCGCCATCTTCAGTAGCGCCCTGTGTCAGTAGTCACTGTTGTGGCACTTTGGATGTTTTTTGGGGGCATCCTCACTGCACTCCACTGTGTCACTTTCACACTGTACTGTAGTGTTTTCACTACACACTAAACACTACAGCAAAGTGCTAACAGTGACTACTGACACAGCGCTACTGAAGATGGCGAGCGGCCGAAACCCCCCGGTCTAGCGAAAGACCGACCCGGCGAGAGGAGACAGAAACTTCAGGAACCTACAGTATATTCCAACCCCTCGCAGACCACACACACAGGTATATTAAATTAGACTACTGTAGGTTCGTGATGTTTCTGTCTCCTCTCGCCGCTGTTTGGTCTTTCGCCAGACCGGGGTTTTCGGCCGCTCGCCATCTTCAGTAGCGCCCTGTGTCAGTAGTCACTGTGGATGTTTTTTGGGGGCATCCTCACTGCACTGCACTGTCACTTTCACGTTACTGTGCCCAAAAACGTCCAAAGTGTCGGCACAGTGACTACTGACACAGGGCTACTGAAGATGGGGAGGCGGCGAAACCGGTCTAAAAAGACCAAACTAGCAGCGAGAGAGAGACAGAAACTTGACGAACCTACAGTATATTCCGACCCTCCAGACCACACACACACACACAGGTATACTAAAAATGATTTCTCTCGGCACCGCGATATTCGACATTTGAACGGATTGTTTTCGGTTGTCGATGGTTTTTTTTAATCGGTTCGCGTCAATTTTCGGTTACACACTCGAGAAACTGGTAAACGGTAAACGCGGCCTCTCACCTTCGTTACGATGAAATCATAGAATGTGTAATGCTGCGGTAATATCAGATCCTCTTTGACGTACATCAACTGGTCGGCGGTAACCGATTTCAATTCGCTGAACTCCCTTCTCAATATTTCCAGACATCGCTGCAGAAACTGATAGATCGAATTCCCTTCGATAAACAAAACAAAAAAAAAAACAAAAATTATATCGTTATCTGAGCGAGAAAGTATATCCCGTAGTATATCCTTAACAACCCTGTTATTCTACGAGTATTCCCTCCGTCAATGAATAATATCGATAATTCGTATAATATTGATAATTTTCTTTTCATTCTCGACATTAAAATCGACACAGCATAAAATCGATACATTTCGGTCACTTTTGTATTTCTCCAAGACATTAATCGCGAGTTACTACTGCGTTTAGTTTGTGCGATATAATAATTATCGGTTCGTGAAATTAACCGTCTCCTCTCACGCCGGTGTTCGGTCTTTCGCTAGACCGGTTTTTCGTGGCCGCTCGCCCCATCTTCAGTAGCGCTGTGTTACTGTCACTGTTAGAGCACTTTGGATGTGTTTTTTGGGGGGGGGCATCCTCTCACTGCCAAAAAACATCCAAAGTGCTCTAACAGTGACTGACACAGGGCGCTACTGAAGACGGGGCGAGCGGCCGCGACAAACCGGTCTAACAAAAGACCGAAAACACCGGCGAGAGAGGAGACGGAAACTTCACGAACCTACAGTATATATATATATTCCAACCCCACGCAGACCGCAAAACACAGTTATATCAAATTAATAATTATCGGTTCGAGTAAATTTTCGCAAAAAGAAAAGTTGAAAAACTTCTACTTCTAATATTGAAGATTTATTGTTAATATTTGCTGAAGATTTTCATCAAAAAGTTTCAGAATTGAATTCGAAAAAATACGATTCCGAGCTACTTGACGATACGCAGTACGAGTTTTATCTTTGTATCGAATTTCTCCAAAAATTGCAGAATGGTTCAGAATCCGATGATTCTTCGTCCATTTTTTCACGACAATGGGGCAAAATTTACGAACAATTGTATTCGATTATGTGAAAAAATATACGTACAAGAAGTGTATGCACAGTTATCGCGCCGAAAACGAACTAATTAATGACCGTTATCGGTCAGTTATTAATACAGAATTGCGAAACAAATGGACGATATAAGGCACTGTCCGCTGAGAGAAAGTGTTATAATAAAGAAAATCAGTTTTAACTAGTTTTATATATTCATTTTTTATACCTTTCTTCATGCGAACGCTCTTCCTGTGACCCGAACCGTCCCAGTAGCTGAAAGTGATCTCGATCTCTTCTTCCTTCAGCGAGTTCTGTTTCGCCGCCCATTCCTGCGTGAGGCCGACAAAGAGAATCAGAATGGAGTCAAAGTTCTCGTTCAATTATTCGAATATAAATTATAAATTTAACCGCAATTTAAAATACAAATGATCCGCTGTGCCGGATATAAAAATTATATTTTAGATTTCGTATGGTGTCTGTCTTCTCTCGTTGGTTTGGTCTTTTGCTAGACCATCGTCGGCGAATGTCAAGCTTATCGCCGTATATTCGGCTTATTGTATAATATAGAATATTGAAAACCCTTCAAGTGCAGGTTTCCGGACGCAGGAAAAATACCGGAATAGCGAGGCGTCAAACCCCCGTCCGAACCCGGGGTTCTTTGCACAAAATAATAATACAATCCTACCGGAACCGTTTGCCCTCGAGGCGCTTTTCTGTCGGGTGAACCGGCGCGACTCGTACCGTAACCGGTTACATCGTACCGCGATCGCCGTATATAGGACGGCATGATAACGTCTTCCCTTCTACTTTCCACCCGTCGCGGCGTTATCGTCAGTTTCCCTTCACTATTCTCGATAACTAATTCCTCGGTGAAAAATAATTTGCGAAAAATCTATCGGTTCTTATATGCGTGGAAATGCGGTCCTACTTGTCTTTCACAGGATATAAACGGTATTCTTCCGGGGGATTTCTTCGGATCCTGCGGACACTGTCCATTCCGAAGGTTCGGCTCTTCTGTACAGAGTCAGTTCGGCTTCCGGATTCCGGATTATTCGTCTTCTCACTCCTCTAACGTCATCGTCATCTTCATCGCTTCCGTCTTCATTCTTACGGTGGCGAGCCGTCTCTACGTAGCGATGTAATTTCGTCCGTTACCGCCGAAAAATCGAACTCGTCTTCGGCGAGTAGTAATATCTTCGTCGTATTCCGTACTTATCGGGGGCTCTCTCTCGGTATAACTTTCGAAAGAAATGATGCGATCGACAAGAAGGTCGAGTTACGAACCGATGTCGAAAAGCCGGAGGTCCGACCGAGATAAGACCATTTATCGGATAAGCGGTCCTTTATTTCGTATAGCGCGCCCTTATAGCTGTTTGGAGACCGCGCGTAATACGATCTACGAAAGGCCCTTCGAGTAGACCTTTCGAGCGATATTCCTTAGGTCGAACGCAGATAGACGCATCGATTCGAACGGTGCCTCTCTCTCGGGCGCCGCTCCGGTTATCGCATCACACGCAGTGGCGCCCGAGAGGAGGCACCGCTCGAGCGCAAACGGTTCCTGTTCCGCGTTAGTATTTCCTCAAAAAAAAAGAAAAAAAAAAAATTTACCTGCCTGAGCTCCTCCCTGAGCTTGTTCTCCTGCTCTTCCCGCTCTCTGTCCGGCAGGAAACTGGTATCGACGTCCGGATTTTTCCTGATTTTTTTCTTTTTCAATTCCGGTTCGTCGGCGTCCATACCGCCGTTCGAATCCTCGTCGGCCACACTTTCGCCGTCTTCCTCTAATGAAAACGATAACGCTTGTATCTGCAATACCAATTTCACACGGCTAGTACAAAGAAAGGTACGGGAGAAGGGGAAGGGGGGCCCGGGGCATTCCAAGAAACGAAGTATCTAAGTTTTGTCGACTTGAATCGGGGTCGGGCTGGACTTTTATGACGACAATATTGTCAAAACATTAAAAAAAAAAATGTTCCAAATATTCGAAAAAATTTCTCCGACAAGATCAAAAGTGGAGCACTGGTTTGCAACCGTTTCAAATTGAAAATTGTTAAACTGTGTTCTCGCCTAGGTGAAAGCGGTTTATAAAAATAAATTACAACAAAGCTGTAAAAAATTATTCAAAATAAGAGTTTTAAGCTCTTTTGTTACCGTTTATTGTAAGTAATTGCGGAATTCACCGACAAGTGGCGTCGTACATATTTTTAAGTACGTCAACTATTTTGGCACAGATAAGATTCTTCGATACATTATTATTCGGTCCTTTCTGAAATATTCGGTATCGAAATTACATTGACCAGTTGTATCGTGTGTGTGTGTGTGTGTGTGCAGAAAAAGCTAAAATGTGGTGAACCGAAATGGGCATTTCCGTCACATTTCGCTAAATTCGTTTTCTAAAACAAGAGGCGTCGTGTCGTAAAGGCCATTATTGAGTCGCCGTAGTTCAACACTGGGACATTGCAGTGTATCTTATCAGTGCATTCGAAACCATCTCGAACTGTCTGGCTAAATTCGGTCGGGGGGATTTTTCGTTAAAAGACGAGGAGCTGTCCAGGACATTGCAGAGAAGTGGCCCTTTTTCGTTAGACGAGGAGCTGGAGGAGGTCGACGATGACCCCGAATAAAGGCCATTATTGAGTCAAATCGCCGTAGTTCAACACTGGGACATTGCAGAGAAGCCGAATGTATCTTATCAGTGCATTCGAAACCATCTACGGGGCTTATCTGTGCAAAGAAAGGTTGGCGAAATTCCGGTCGGGGGGATTTTTCGTTAAAAGACGAGGAGCTGTCGAGGAGGACGTCCTGTGGTGGAGGAGGTCGACGATGACCCCCCGAATAAAGGCCATTATTGAGTCAAATCGCCGTAGTTCAACACTGGGACATTGCAGAGAAGCCGAATGTATCTTATCAGTGCATTCAAAACCATCTACGGGGCTTATCTGTGCAAAGAAAGGTTGGCGAAATTCCGGTCGGGGGGATTTTTCGTTAAAAGACGAGGAGCTGTCGAGGAGGACGTCCCTAGTGGAGGAGGTCGACGATGACCCCCCGAATAAAGGCCATTATTGAGTCAAATCGCCGTAGTTCAACACTGGGACATTGCAGAGAAGCCGAATGTATCTTATCAGTGCATTCAAAACCATCTACGGCTTATCTGTGCAACGATGTTGATGTACTTGTTCGTGAATTCGGCAATTACTTAGTTGTCGACCCGATATTTTTTCTTTTTCCATTGTAATTGAGTACTTTAATTTTTCGGAATTATTAAATTTATCATTATACTTAAATATACGCAATCAGTAGAATAGAAGAAAATATCGATGTTACGTCGATAATTTCATTTTTTTTTCTTTTCTCTCGTATTATATAAAATTTGAGTTAACCTGTTTCTTCTGTCTGTTCTTCTCGGCCTGTTTTGCTTCCAGCTGCCTCTGCTGCTCCTTCTCCTTTTCCGCCTGTTTCATCGCCAATTTCCTCTCTCTCTCCTTGACGATATTCTCCTGTTTCGCCTTCATCTCGTTCAACGTGACGAGACCGATTGTCGAACTCTGCGCACGGCCAAAAAACGATTAGGGAGAATTTCGTGCGGCGCTAAGGCGCGCCACGTTTCGTTTTTCTTTTTGTACTTTTTAGTCCGATATTAATTACGAGCCGACAATTCGAGTTAATACATGCAAAATGTCGACGCCGTGTCGCACTTTTCGAAATATATCGCAGAGAGGAAAATTTCGAATAATTTTGTAAAATAAATACTGGTATTATTATTATTATTATTTCTGTTATAAAAGTATAAATAAATATTTTTACCGATAAAAATATTTTTTTTTTTTTCGAAATAGCATTAAAAAAATTGATTCGAAAAATCTGAAAGACAAAAAGTCGACGTTCGACGTCGGTTCAAAATACAAAATAAAAATTATGATTAATTTTGTATTTTTTTTTTTTTGCCAAGACAATGTTCTAACTAAAGTGTTTTTACATTAAAAAAAATTGATTTTTTGGCCGGTTTTTCAAAAAATCTGTGCGTTAAAAGTATAAAAATATGTTTTTTTGAAAAAATAGAAATAAAAGTTTTTTACAAAAAAAATTCGTTCTAAATAAAATAAATATTTTACCGATAAAAAAAAATAAAAATAAAAATATGATTTTTTGTCCAAGAAATGTTCTAGGAAAAGGAAGACAAAAAAATTCGACGTAGGTCGGTTCAAAATACAAAATGAAAATAAATATTTCGATTAATTTTGTATTTTTTTTGCCAAGACAATGTTCTAACTAAAGTGTTTTTTACATTAAAAAAATTGATTTTTTTTGGCCGGTTTTTTCAAAAAATCTGTGCGTTAAAAGTATAAAAATATGTTTTTTTTTGTCGAAATAGCAATTCGAAAAGAAAGACAAAAAAGTCGACGTAGGTCGGTTCAAAATCCAAAATAAAAATAAATATTTCGATTAATTTTTGTATTTTTTTGCCAAGACAATGTTCTAACTAAAGTGTTTTTTACATTAAAAAAAAAATTGATTTTTTTTGGTCGGTTTTTTCAAAAATTCTGCGCGTTAAAAGTATAAAAATAAATATTTTTACCGATAAAAATATGTTTTTTTTTGTCGAAATAGCAATTCGAAAAGGAAGACAAAAAAATTCGACGTAGGTCGGTTCAAAATACAAAATGAAAATAAATATTTCGATTAATTTTGTATTTTTTTTTTGCCAAGACAATGTTCTAACTAAAGTGTTTTTTACATTTAAAAAAAAATTGATTTTTTTTAATATATTGTATATTTAATTAGAACAATCGATTAGTTGTTAATGTTGGGAGGATATCCGTGGAGCGATTCCAGGAGTGGTCCCATCCCGTAATGCCGGAATATCCGATAGAAATATAGTAAAATAAATAAATAAATATATACTAATGTAGATACTAATAAATAAAGATATTAGACTCTTATTTTTCGACCGGATGTAAACTCACTTTGAGCTGTTGTTCGACGGCGTCGTAGTGGGCCGCGAATTTATTTTCAATGTTCGACAATTTCAGATCCTCTTCGATTTTCTTCTTCTTGAATTCTATTTCCATTTGCGCCTGTTCCCGCTTCTTGATTAGCTGCATCGCCCGGCCGGCCTCGCTGGCCGCCCCCTTGTAATGCGCCATTCTACTGTATAATCGGAGACAGAAAATACAAAAAAATAAATATATATATATTTCAACGGACAACAATCTCTCACACTTTCAATTTGACTAATACGCCATTCTACTATATCGGACAGAAAATACAAAAAATAAAAAAGTTATATTTCAACGGACAACAATCCCATGTTGCAGAACACTTTCAATTCGACGATCGTGCTCAGAAACGCATTTCTTTTTCGATTTTTTATGACTCGCAGATGAAATCGAATGTAACTTTGTACGTTTGGTAGTGAAAACGACCAAATTTGGCCGCAGTTTTTCCAAAAAAAAACAAACTATAAGACAGCTATAACAGTAATTTTTCAACTCCCGGAGCAAATTACAGCTACGACTGTCGACGACTATATGGCTTTTAACTAATTCAAATGATTCCTACTAATAAGAGAGAGTTCCTTTCTAATTAGGCGGTTTTTTTTTTTTTTCGAAGTGTTAACTTTAACAGATTCTGAATAAGGTCAGTTTTATTATAATATTTTTACATATATTTCTTTTCGAGTCGAATTATATCATATATTTATATACGGCCACGGTAAATACAGTAAATTTTAACCGGTGGTTGTTCATCGTTATATATTTCGGTGGGGAAAATTACAGCGATTGAACATTAACATTAGCAACATTTTTTTAAACCAGACGTATTATCATCTATCTCTTTTATCGCTGCGAATCGATCGATGTATCCGTAAAGTATAATCGAGAAAAAAAATCCAACGGTTCTTTTATATATCGTCGGGGAAAATTTTCGGTCGGGCAAATTTCGAGGCGAAAATATCGAAATCCGTACGAGACGGAATATCGTTATATCCGCTTACGAAACATCGATCCGTTCGTCCTACATTTTATCTACATATCCCTCGATATCACTTTCGATTCTCGCTGTACGTATCGTCGATAAATCGGATTCGTAGCTCGGTATTTACATTACGTTCGCTATAAACTTCTAATTATAATCTCATCGCTACTACTGTGTCGATATCGCTATATAATTTTCACAAATTTTTCTGGGATATAGATAAGAATTCGAAATATAAAAACGACGGATAAACTCGAATCCGACGGACTCTTATTGCCGAATAACGCGACTCGACTATAGTTCGGATCCGAGTGCGGAATAGTCGCCCAACTTCGGATCGTCCTCCGTTATCGAGAGCATAATACGATTTATACGATTATCGAAAGCGATATATCGTATAGACAGTTTTTACGATTCGTTTTCGTCGTTACGCGTTAAATACTGAAAATTATTCGCATCGTCTCCGTAGCGGAGTCGTACAGTTCGGGATCCGTTCGGGTCGGAAATTTTTACGCCCGATTCAAGAATACCGGCTTCCGTAAGTCGAATTTCAATGCGAATACAATCTGATACTGAAACGGCTATTAATCTGTAGCCGCCCGGAGATATGACTATGCGAAACGGATTAATCGTAAAATTTTGTCCGACCGATATATTTCAACCGGCCGGAGTAATTTATAACGAAAATACTGATCCTCCAATACCTTCAACCCTTCAATTAGTTGAGAATAAAATCTGTAAATCATGAAATAGCAGTGCTGAAACACACTGACCGGTGGACCAATCAATATGAACGATTTCTGTTGATTCCGTCCCCTTAAAATTGATTCTGTCAATCAATTGAAATTTCGTCCACTCACCTGTGTCAAGATTCGTGCAATATTCAAGAATTATTCGTCGAAAATCGTCCACGAAAACAAACTCTTAGCCGTCCAAACAGACGCAACACTGAAAACCGACTTTGAAACTTGTGTCTTCACCAGCGCTGCCAACTTACACCCAACAAATGTAACCATCGATTTCGATGTACGAAATATTATTTGGAATTTCGTTTTGTATTTTTTGAAGTTTTTGGTGGTATTTTTAAGCCGATTTAAAAAAAACAAACAAAACAATATTCCCACTAAACGTCTTCATCAATTTGAACCGCCCGTACATCATATATCGGACGTATACTTTTATATATATTATATATATATATTTTATATATTATATCGGAATTCTCATTTTATTTCGCTAAAAAAACAAAACTTTAATTATTAATCTACTATATATTTTCGACAAATCTCCGGCGCCACTTTTCCGGCAAATTTTCGATTCCCCCACTTGAGGAATTCCTCAAGACCAAAATCATGTCAAACTGATTATTGTAGACCTACTACAGTAACGAAACGATACTGTAAATTCCGCGTTTTCCTCAATATATATCAAATAATAAGTGCTGGAGTGGGAGAGTTTTAAGGAAAAAAATAATTAATGTAATGTTTTTTTTTCAATTTTTCCAAGAATAAGCTCTTTTTCTAGAAATTCAATGGTCGCCATTTACATTCATACTGTACCGTCTGTTGCCAACAGTGTTGCCAACATTGTTGGCCGCGGCTGAATCGAGGTAAATAAACTAGAATATAATCGAATCATTCGTTTTATTTATCATACTATGTACATTTACAACGGTCTATCGTCCGTTCTGAAATAAAAGTTATAAAAAGTTATAAAATCTTACGTATTTACAGGGGCGAAGAGAGATTCTTTCTATCGTTTATTGGATAGAATTATCGCGGACCGAATCGCCGGTTATAATAAACGCTCAGCGACGATGCGGATGAAATTATTCGGTAGGCCGCGGTTTCTGGAATTTTCGGGGAAAGTGCCGGAAAATCCGGGAAAAAGAAAAAAAATTCCAGACAAGTCGATCCACCGAACGGTATATTCGATCCCTCCGGACGTTACCGACAATTTAAGTTCCCCACAAGAGTACTTACATTAATTATTATAGACGTATCGAAAAGGCGACGGATTGAGTGGTAAAAAAACGGTAAAAATAGAGTGTTGGGTGCAATGACGTATGCGCCGATATGGTATGAAACCATTACAGTTTTGACTTTTTTTTTTTTAAAAAAAACTGTAAAAGACTTTGTTCCCGGAAATCTCCTCAGTGGGAGGCGAGATGATGTACGCGAAATACTATCTCTGAAATGACGCCTTCGGACCCCGGACAGGACGCCGAGGCCGACCGGCACCGGGACGCGCTCCTGCGTCCCCAATTTATCCCATGGATCCGGGCTCCGTATAGAGGGGTTGGCGGGAATCGAGAGATATCCCGGGAATTTAGACGGTTTAGAGGTGGATGAGGAGGAGGAGGAGGAGGAGGATCACAGGCGCCAACAGGAGAGGTGTTGTCCGGGACGCCCAGGAGATGACCGGGGCCGACAGAGGCCATTCCTGCGTCCCGCGGACTCCGGGTTCGTCTTCGGCGTACCGCCAACCGCCGCCGGTGGTACCTCTACTCGTGCCGGTACTGGTGGTCGTCCTGGCGGTCGTCGTCGTGGTCGTCGTCGTCCTGACGGTCGGCGGACGAAGCCTGTCCAATTCAATGTCCATCCTGACCGGAGGAGTACGCCCCTTCTGCGGCGGTATCACCACTTTGGCGTATTTCCGTTTGTATCCTTCGGCGTCGACCTGCGGACAAACAGGTCTTCAGCACCGGTCGGAATCCAGGCCTAGGTATATATATATATATATATCGTATTGGCAACTGGGTAATCGCGGAATTGAAAGACGAGGAGGATAGCTCCGGATGACCGAATAAAGGCCATTTTACCTTTTGGCAATTACTCAGTTGCCAACCCCCACCACGCAGTTGAAGTGGCAGTAACTCGAAATGTAAGATTGGACTCACTGTAAGGTAGTAGCTGTCGGGCATCAGCAGCTTCCAGTAGTATCCGTCTTGGGTCGTCGTGAAATTGATGTTCCTCGAGGCGACGGCGACGGCGGCGCCCGGGACCGGCGCCCCCGTCAACCTGTCCCTGACTACACCCTTGACGCCTCTCTGGGCCTCGCCCAAGAAACCGATCAGTGCCTGTCCAACAACAACAATTCATTTATCGACAGTCGTAAGGGTGCATTGATGCAACCCCCATCCCCCATACTTGGATCTTCGGAAAAGGTTGGACACTTGAAGGGCGTTACTCAAACCCAAATACGGTATAGAGCTGTGGGGACCGTCCGACGTCGCTCCCTTCCGGAGATTCCAGCCGAAAAGTCCTTCCCGGTGGTATGTTGTTCCTCAACGTACCGACAGTCGAAGAAGTCCCAGAAACCCGGTTCCTGAAGTTCCACTCCCGACTCTCCCTTTCCCCCATACCCATCCGGTGGCTTAAACGCCACACTTTCAAATTATTTTCCCCATTGTTTTCCGACATTACTGCAATTATGTCTCCCGTCGTCGGTAGGTACCCTGTTTCGGTCATTCGCCAGACCGGTTTTTCGGCCGTTCGCCGTCCTCTCGAGTCACCGGTCACTCCGGTGGATGTTTCGCCGCGCCGCCGCGTCACCGCGCGTCACTCGTACTGAGTGACTGAGACGCGGCGCTACTGAAGACGGCGACCGGCCGAAAATCTTCCGTCTGGGCCCGAAAGACCGAAACCGGGGAAAGACACGGAAACCTACGCGAAATCTACGTTATTACAACCCAATTGGCGGGCCACAAAACGGGTCTCGATAGGGGATGAAAGAAGGAAAAATGGAAAAAACTTTCGACCAGGAATCTCTTGTGGAGCAGTCCGTCGGGCGCCCAGTGGTGCCAACCCTGAGGCCAGCCGCGAAATCGGCCGTCTCTTCGCATTACAGTAGTCAAAACTCGAGTCCAATCTGAAGGTGGACTTCGGATGAACTTTTTTTGACACCGCTACTGAAGATGGCGAGCGGCCGAAACCACGTTCCGACCCCGTTGGCAGACCACAAAACGGGTATGTTAAAAAAAGATGCAGTATAATTGGATAGGGGATGAAAGAAGGAAAAATGGAAAAAACTTTCGACCAGGAATCTCTTGTGGAGCCGTCCGTCGGGCGCCCAGTGGTGCCAACCCTGAGGCCAGCCGCGAAATCGGCCGTCTCTTGACATTACAGTAGTCAAAACTCGAGTCCAATCTGAAGGTGGACTTCGGATGAACTTTTTTTGACTACCACGTTCCGACCCCGTTGGCAGACCACAAAACGGAATATGTTAAAAAAGATGCAGTATAATTGGATAGGGATGAAAGAAGGAAAATGGAAAAACTTTCGAGGAATCTCTTGTGGAGCCGTCCGTCGGGCCCAGTGGTGCTAACCCTGAGGCCAGCCGCGAAATCGGCCGTCTCCCGACATTGACCAAAACGGCTATTGTGTTTTTGACTACAATAATGGCGAGCGGCCGAAACCCCGTACACCATACAATGGGATTGGGGATGAAAGAAGAAGGAAGTACTTTGACCTTCGGAATCTTCCGATTGGGGGAAAACTCTGTAATACCCGTAATTCGATGTAATTTCCAGTTAGACTACCTTTTCGTTCTGCTTCCAGATTGTGGTCAATTCCTGCGGGAACGGATAGTGGCAGCAGGCGACTTCCAGCGTGATTTCCATACATCCGTGGAACACGTAATTGTAGTCCTGCATGCCGCCTGTACAGGTAGAATATCGGTTAGGTTCTCCCAGATCTGTTTCAGTATAGTTTGTTGGGTCATGCAACTAAGTCATTGCGGGCGGGAGTTTTCGCCTGTTTACGCACGTTTACGCACGTTTACGCATCTTCAAACCTATTCAAGAGTATTCTGAAATGTGTAATAAACAATTCAAGGTAGCCACCGTCATAATAATTAAGCATATATACGTATATATTGGGGTCGGCAACTAAGTCATTGCGGGTTTCGTCGCCGGACGGAGAATCGGCGTTATTTCGGTATTTTTACGCACTTTTACGCATCTTCAAACCTATTCAAGAGTATTCTGAAATGTGTAATAAACAATTCGAGTAGCCTCAATTATAATAATTAAGCATATATACGTATATATTGGGGTCGGCAACTAAGTCATTGCGGGTTTCGTCGCCGGACTGAGATCGGCGTTATTTCGGTATTTTTACGCACTTTTACGCATCTTCAAACCTATTCAAGAGTATTCTGAAATGTGTAATAAACAATTCGAATAGCCTCAATTATAATAATTAAGCATATATACGTATATATTGGGGTCGGCAACTAAGTCATTGCGGGTTTCGTCGCCGGACGGAAATCGGCGTTATTTCGGTATTTTTACGCACTTTTACGCATCTTCAAACCTATTCAAGAGTATTCTGAAATGTGTAATAAACAATTCGAGTAGCCTCAATTATAATAATTAACCATATATAACATATATATTGGGGTCGGCAACTAAGTCATTGCGGGGTTTCGTCGCCGGATTGATCAGGGGTTATTTCGGTATTTTTACGCACGTTTACGCATCTTCAAAACCTACTAATAAAGAGTATTCTGAAATGTCAATTGCACGCCACGACTATTGCAAAAATCCGCACGACAACCGGGCCGAAGAAGTCGATGAATCCCTCAATTATTTAGTCGCCGACCCAATATTTCATATACAACTTCGTGTACAAAACGCTTTATTTACACGGTGTTAAAAAAAAAAAAGAGTGCACCGAGAATAGTGTGTTACACCGCTCAGTGCCAAGACTGGGCTGTTTGGTGTTTCGGTTTCGAAAAAAGGGCCGATTCTATGTTACGTTTTACGGCCCTAAGGGTCCTAAATCCCGGCTGGGAAACGGGGGGCCGGTGCTGGGCCCGGCTTATAGCTTATATACTAACTATTTATCGATCTATTTAAACACTATAATACCGGAGAAGGGATGCCAGGCGGCTCCGTTGGTTATGCCGTCGCGTAGCTGGAACCGGCTGTCGCACGAACTCCTGGACATCGTCGGGTTGGCCGAGGCGTAGACGCCGGCCAGGTGTTGGAAAATGTCGCTGTCGGCTGTTTCGGATTCGGCGCTGGCTGGGGGAAAATCGGGGAAAAAAAAAAAAACCGTTGAAAACCCTTCAGCTTCAGCCGCTGGGGGAATTCTTCCCCAGAATATCGCAGAGTACAGGGTACAATTTACGGTATAAAATACCCAAAGTGCTTTGTACACCTACAGAGTACAATGGGGCCAATTCCGAGAGGGTATTTCGAAAATATTTTTCCCCGGATTATAAATTTATTACGAGGTCTGTTCAAAGAGTATCGCGAAGGGCATCCTCGAAGACGGACTTCAAAGGGGGGAAAAACCCAGATATTCGTACATTAAACACGAAATTCGCGATACACTTTGAACACTTATTATTCGATTGGAAATTTCGAAAATTTTCCCCGCCACCGAATCGGCCGAACGAAATACAGTTTTTCGTATCCCTTTTCCTCTGTACAACGACCTGAAATCTCGAATATGGATTAATTTTCAAAATTATCGTTAGATCGAAAAAGCGCCGTCGCCTCTTTGTTAATAAGCGGGGGTCTGTGTACACCACAGCCCCTGTGCGTATTTATATTTTTTTTTTTTTTCCGCAATCCGCCGAAAACTGATGGAAAAAGTTTCGACGGGTTGTCGGGGCCGAAAAAAGCGGGGGTGAAAAGTCCGAATTTCGAGCTGGTTTCAAATTCTCTTCTCTGTTCTGTATACGTAGATTTCCCAGTTTTCGATTTTTTTTTATTTTTTTTATTTTTTTTTATAGAGAGAGAGAGAAAGATAGAACGTTGGTGTTAATTAGTGTTAGTGGATTGGGCAGAAGAGATGCTTAGTAGACGGCTTAAATGAAATGTTAGACTTGTTGTTAGAACTCTGTTAGTCGGAATAGGCGGGGGTTGGGGTGGGGTGGGGGATGATTCGCCGAGTTGATGCTTTTATGAGAAAAAAAATTTTATAAAAAAAAATAACAAACCGTTAAATTTCTGGCGGACCTCCTGGCCTCCGACAGTCCTCTCCATTAGGGAGTTCAATGCTGCGAACAGAGGGTTTATTTTTTTTTTTTTTTCTTGTAAATTTCTCCGAGAAAAACTGTTTTTTCAACGATTTTTTCCCCCACTATCCGATTAAACCCACCCCACCCCCACCCTCCCACGGTTCAAGTCTTTAAATCCCGGAAAATATCAGGATAAATAATCAAACATCGATTATAGACACGGTCATTTGGCGTCTCCAATTTATAGACAGCGAATCCATACTCGAATATATATATATATATATATATATATATATATATATATATATATAGTTAACGAGGACAAAAGTCAATTATTTTTTTCAACTTTTCTGTCAATAGTCAGGTGCCCAGTCAGGATATTTTACATGTACGAGTGGCGCAGCGCACTGGGGATGCACCCGGCAAAAACATCCCCCAGAGTGCCAACGAGCGATGACTACAACAAAGCGCTACTGAAGACGGAGAGCGGTCACGAAACCGGTCACCGGCAAAAGACCGAACCATTCGGACAGTCCATTCTTCATATCATTCATCAGTTTATTGTTCAGTTCCTCTTCAGTTCATTTTCAGTATGTTTTTTAGTTCATTTTCAGTTCATTCTTCATATCACTCATCAGTTTATTGTTCAGTACATTTTCAGTTTATTTTCCAGTTCATTTTCAGTTTATTTTCCAGTTCATTTTCAGTTTTTCATTCTTCAGTTCATTTCAGTTCCTTTTCCAGTTCATTTTCAGTTCATTTTTTCAGTCAGTTCATTTGTCACTTTCAGTTTATTTTTTCAGTTCATTTTCAGTTCATTCTTCATATCATTCATAAGTTTATTGTTCAGTTCCTTTTCAATTACTCTTCAGTTCATTTTCAGTTCCTTTTCCAGTTCATTTTCAGTTCATTTCAGTTCATTTTCAGTTCATTCTTCAGTTCATTTGTCAGTTCACTTTCAGTTTATTTTTCAGTTCATTTTCAGTTCATTCTTCATATCATTCATAAGTTTATTTTTCAGTTCCTTTTCATTTCCTTTTCAGTTTCTTTTCAGTAGTTCCTTTTCAGTTCCTTCTTAGTTCCTTTTCAGTTCCTTTTCAGTTCCTTTTCAGTTCCTTTTCAGTTCCTTTTCAGTTCATTTTCAGTTCATTTTCAGTTCCTTTTCAGTTTATTTTCAGTTTTTTCAGTTCATTTTCAGTTCCTTTTCATTTCCTCAGTTTCTTTTCAGTTTCCTTTTCAGTTCCTTCGTTTTTTCAGTTTATTCAGTTCATCAGTTCATTCTTTTCATTTCAGTTCATTCAGTTCATTTGTCGTTTTTTCAGTTTAGTTTTCAGTTCATTCTTTATCATTCATAAGTTTATTTTTCAGTTCTTTTCATTTCCTTTTCAGTTTCTTTTCAGTAGTTCCTTTTCAGTTCCAGTTCCTTTTCAGTTCCTTTTCAATTCAGTTCATTCATTTCAGTTCATTTTCAGTTTATTTTCAGTTCATTTGTCAGTTCATTCATTCATCAGTTTCATTTTCAGTTTCATTTTCAGTTCATTTTCAGTTCATTTGTCAGTTTATTTTTTCAGTTCATTTCAGTTCATTCATATCATTCAAGTTTCCTTTTCAGTTCCTTTTCAGTTCATTTTCATATCATTCATCAGCTTCAGTTCACTTTTCTTTTCAGTTCCTTTTCAGTTCATTTTTCAGTTCATTCTTCATATCATTCATAAGTTTATTTTTCAGTTCCTTTTCATTTCCTTTTCAGTTCCTTTTCAGTTCTTTCAGTTCAGTTCCTTTTCAGTTCCTTTTCAGTTCATTTGTCAGTTCATTTTTCATTTTTCAGTTCATTTTCAGTTCATTTTCATATCATTCAGTTTATTTTTCAGTTCCTTTTCATTTCCTTTTCAGTTCTTTTCAGTAGTTCTTTTCAGTTCCTTTTCAGTTCCTTTTCAGTTCATTCTTCATTCATCTTCATCAGTTTTTTCATTCTTCAGTTCATTTTCAGTTCCTTTTCAGTTCATTCCAGTTCATTTGTCAGTTCATTTTCAGTTTATTTTTCAGTTCATTCTTCATATCATTCATAAGTTTATTTTTCAGTTCCTTTTCATTTCCTTTTCAGTTTCTTTTCAGTAGTTCCTTTTCAGTTCCTTCTTAGTTCCTTTTCAGTTCCTTTTCAATTCCTCTTCAGTTCCTTTTCAGTTCATTCTTCATATCATTCATCAGTTTATTCTTCAGTTCATTTTCAGATCCTCTTCCAGTTCATTTTCAGTTCATTTTCAGTTCATTTTCAGTTCATTTGCTTTTCAGTTCCAGTTCATTTCAGTTCCTTTTCATTCTTCAGTTCCTTTTCAGTTCATTTTTTATTTTCTTTTTCCTTCCATTCATTTTATTCAGTTCCTTTTCAGTATTCCATTTTCATTGTTTATTCTTCAGTTCCTTTTCAGTTCCTTTTATTTTTTCAGTTTATTCTTCAGTTCATTTTCAGTTTATTTTCAGTTCATTTTCATATCATTTCATTTTCATTTTTTCATTTCCTTTTCAGTTCATTCATTTTCAGTTCATTCTTCATTCCTTTTCCAGTTCATTTTCATATCATTTCATTTTCATTTTTTCATTTCCTTTTCAGTTCATTCATTTTCAGTTCATTCTTCATTCCTTTTCCAGTTCATTCATCCTTCTTCAGTTTATTTTCAGTTCATTTCCTTTTCAGTTCATTTTCAGTTCATTTATTTATTTCAGTTCGTTTTCAGTTAGTTCCTTTTCAATTCCTTTTCGTCTCTTCCAGTTCATTTTCAGTTGCTTTTCATTCATTTTTCCGTTCATTTCCATTCAGTTCCTTTTCCAGTTCATTTTTCCTTTAGTTCATTTCAGTCATTCTTCATTTTCAGTTCATTTTCAGTTCCTTTTCAGTTTTCTTTATTTTCATTTTCAATTTATTTTCAGTTCATTCTTTTTCATATCATTCATGTTCATTTTCAGTTTTCAGTTTCATATCATTCATCAGTTTTTTCTGTTTACAGTTCCTTTTTCATATCATTTCATCAGTTCATTTTCATTTTCATTCTTCATTGGTCATTCATTTTCAATTTATTATCAGTTCATTTTCCAGTTTTTTTTCATTTTCGGCTATATTTTTCAGTTCATTCTTCATATCATTCATCAGTTATTTTCAGTTCATTCTTCATATCATTCATCAGTTCCTTTCCAGTTCATTTTCAGTTCATTCAGTTGTTGTTCGTTTTCAGTTCGTTTTCAGTTCATTTTCAGTTGACACAACCAGGAAATCTACGGTAAACAGGATTTTATTGCGGGACCCTCGAATCTACCCGCTATCGTGACAAGAAACCGGTCTATAGTTTCTGACACAGTACAATATTTCATACCGAATTGAAATTCGAATAAAAATGTTAGAAAATTTTAGATTACGGGGTCTAAAACAACCCCGCTTTAGACGAACAGAATATCCCATTTCAGAGGCCGTAAATATTTATTTATTAGTTTTAACACAGTTGGGAGCATTATAGAAAGCATATAACGGAGAATGAACGTTTCTCGACTTTCGCCGACGTTTCGCGAACGTCGCCGATTCCGACTTCAGGGTCCGAACCGTCACTTCGACCGATATATCCCCATTCGTTTATATCTGGATAATCCCGTCCTGGATAATAGTTAGCACTATTACTCCGGACAGGATATCGCCCGTTACTGGAACTGGGGATGGATTAGCGCCCCCCCCCCTCCCCCACCACCGGTGTTCATGGAATTCATGGAATACTCTCCCTTATCAAAATTAAAGTTGTTTTTGTTTTGTCCGTAGCGTTTTTTTCTTTTTTCATTTTCCTCTAACCCGTTTTCCATTTTTTTTTTTCTGGAATACTATCGTCTCCCGTCCGTTTGTGCGAGATAACAACTCCGAGAAGTGTACAAAATATAGCGTAATGTACCGAATGTGGACGTGAACGAACTTATCGAGGACAATTCCCCGCACTTTCGGTACTGACTCTGTAACTTTTACACTCATCAGAATTGTGCAAAATCCCGAAAAAATTTTTCAGTTTAACTCTAAGTGTGGACCGTGCAATGTATCCATTGGGAAATTTATATATCGATTGAGCGATTCAAAGTGAAAAGATTTTTCAAAAAAAAAAAAATCACAAAAGAAGTGGCGTTGTACAAGAATTTTTGAGTACACGTATTAAGAGTATACAAGAGGGGGTGGTCCAAAAAAATGTATCCACCGTTTGACAGCCCATAACTTGAAAACTAATTGACTGAGCTGTGCCTCATTTTTGTATGAAAGTGTAGCTTAAAGTCCAACTTAAAGTTGTATATAGCTGTAGGTGCAGGAAATCGGTCACCGTTATTAACAATACACAGACAGACAGAAACGATTCCGCCACTCATCAGTTTATTGTTCAGTACATTTTCAGTTTATTTTCCAGTATATTTTCAGTTAATTTTCCAGTTCATTCTTCATATCATTCATCAGTTTATTCTTCAGTTCATTTTCAGTTCCTTTTCCAGTTCATATTCAGTTCATTTGTCAGTTCACTTTCAGTTTATTTTTCAGTTCATTTTCAGTTCATTCTTCATATCATTCATAAGTTTATTTTTCAGTTCCTTTTCATTTCCTTTTCAGTTTCTTTTCAGTAGTTCCTTTTCAGTTCCTTCTTAGTTCCTTTTCAATTCCTCTTCAGTTCATTTTCAGTTCCTTTTCCAGTTCATTTTCAGTTCATTTGTCAGTTCACTTTCAGTTTATTTTTCAGTTCATTTTCAGTTCATTCATATCATTCATAAGTTTATTTTTCAGTTCCTTTTCATTTCCTTTTCAGTCTCTTTTCAGTAGTTCCTTTTCAATTCCTTTTCAATTCCTGTTCAGTTCCTTTGGGTGCACGAAATCGGTCACCGTTATTAACAATACACACAGACAGACAGAAACGATTCCGCCACCAACTGCATACAGCACCCGACTACTGACTGCACAACGTTTTCAGTTGGGATATTTGGCTCTGTTTCGTACTCTTTACTTGATGTTTTCGGTACTTAAAATACCGCACTTCATAACTGGGACTTCATTTCGTCCAATCGCTAAGCCTTGGGCCGGCCCCGCGTTCGCTCGACCAACGGAACACTGACTATTTGGCGACCGGTTTAATGTGACAAAACAGAAAAATTCCCGTACAACGGTTGTATGGGGGCGATTGGCCGAACAATAAACTATAACAGTACCGAAAATGAGACACAATTATGTCAATTAGTTTTCGAGTTATTGACTGTCGAACAGTGGATACATTTTTTTGGGCCACCCTCTCGGGTGCACAAGTGGAGAGAGGCCGACACCGCTACTGAAGACGGCGAACAGCCGCCGCCGCTATAGTTAACTATCGCCGTTAATTATACCGTCCGGGTGTTGGGCGTCGAAAGGGTAGACGGCGGCCAAAGTGCCTGCGTGCAGGCTGGCCGAAAGGACGAACGCAGTATCGCGCATCCACCGCCTGACTGCTTCAGTTTCCGGCTGTTCCACGTCCTGCCTATCCTCGAATATCCACGGATAGTTCCTGTCCAGATCGTATCTGTTGGCGTTGTTCCTGGAAGAGGAAGGAGGAGGAGGTCATCATCGAAAAGAGTAACTTGTTGGGGGTTCGGCGACTAAGTGCAATTGGCTCGAAATTGGCCCGACAACAAGTTGGACGTTGTACATATTTTTAAGCACCTCAACTACTTCGGCGCCGTTAAGCCCCGTCGATGGTTTCCCCTTTCGATAATGTCCTTTATTTGGGGGTCGTCGTCGACCAACCGGACGTCGAGAGAGCTCAACCCACAATCGGTGTAATTTCCGAAACTTTTAACACGAAGTACCGTATAATAACGTACCAGGAGAATCTTATCCGTGCCGAGGTACTTAAAAATACGTACAACGCCGATCGTTGTCGTTGAATCACTTAGAATCGCCAGACTGGGTTGGCCGCTCGCCATCCTCCATTATACGGCCGAAAGCGGCGCCGCTACTGAAGGTGGGTGGCGAACGGCCGAAACACCTGGCAGGCCACAAAATACGGTCGTTCAGAAAATTCAATGAAATACGTTTAAAATTGAGCCCTTGAGCGTACAGCCCTTTAATCGAAATCGCGTCCAGAGAATAAATCTGTATTGGACACGGATTACGACGGAATTTTTCCCTGAATTTAAAATATTGACAGCCCCTACTCTTGGGGGGTGTGACGGTAAACAAATCGGGGTGGTTTTACAAATACCGCCGTCTTCACCGAATCCCGGACGTTCCTGAGGGACTGTGCGATCTGAATGTGTTGGGGAAAAAAAAATACATTTCAGAACGTTGTTGCCGCTCCAGAACATCAATGTTGTTGTTCCCTGACAACAAGGCGGATGTCGGCCCACGATAATTACCCTCCTGAAACTACTTTTTTTTCCCCCCCTTATTTCACGTTCATTTCAGTCCAAAAAAATTGCGATCTTTCGGTTTCGACTCCCCGGTGGGGGGTCTATAGAGAGGATCCTCAAGGGCGACAAGAATCACAAAGGGGAAAAATGAATCTTCCACAGCCCTTTACCTTCCAGGTCCGCTCCTGCAGATGCCGAGGACGGCCCTCTCGTAACCGTCTGGATTCAGACAGGGCAGTACGTGTATCCTGGTGTTCTTCAGCAGCCAGACAACGTAGCTGTCGCCCTTCCTGTACTGATCTATCAGGTACTGAAAACCGTTATTACATTTGATGAGTTTTGAAATATTACCTGTACACAAATGTAATCGACAATTTGACAAAATGTATTTCGGTCTTGAAGTTCCTCAAAGAGTTGTCGATAATATCGGTGTATATATATATATATATATATATATACTATGATTAATAACTAGTTTTTGAGCAAAATAAAATTAATTTCAAACTCAAAATGTCCCGATTAAATTTAACCTAATATATTATTAATATATTAAATGATAAACTCAAAAATTTTATCTTTTCATTTCATTCTTCAGTTTATTTTAAGTTAATTTTCAGTTAATTTTTCAGTTCATTTTTAGTTTATTCTTCAGCTCATTTTCAGTTTATTTTTTCAGTCCAATTCAGTTCTTTTTCAGTTAAGTTGCATTTTCAGTTCAGATTCAGAGTTTTCAGAAGTTCCCCGAGTTCATTTCAGTCCTTTTCAGTTCCAGTTTTTTCCTTCAGTTCCTTTTTTTCAGAGAGTTCCTTTTCAGTTCCTTCAGTCCGTTTTCAGTTCCTTCAGTTCCAGTTCAGTTCTTTTCAGTTCCTTTTTCAGTTTCAGTTCTTTCATTTTCAGTTCCAGTTCCTTTTCAGTCAGTTTTTTCAGAGTTCCTTTTCAGTGTTCATTTTCAGTTCAGTTTCCTTTTCAGTTCCTTTTCAGTTCCCTTTTCCTTTTCAGTTCCAGTTTTTCAGTTCCTTTTCAGTCCATTTTCAGTTCGTTCCATTTCAGTTCATTTTCAGTTCATTTTCAGTTCGCATTTTTCCTTTTCAGTTCATTTCAGTTCCCAGTTGTCCCTTTTCAGTTCCTTTTCAGTCCTTTTCAGTTCCTTTTTTTAGTTCAGTTCCATTTCAGTTCATCAGTTCATTTTCAGTTCATTTTCAGTCCAGTTCTTTTCATTTCAGTTCATTTTCAGTTCATTTTCAGTTTTCAGTTCCATTTCAAGTTCAGTTCTTTCAGTTCCTTTCAGTTCCTTTTCAGTTTTCAGTTTTTCAGTCCCTTTTCAGTCCGTTTTCAGTTCCTTCTCAGTCCGTTTTCAGTTCCCTTTCAGTCCGGGATTATATAAGGGCTGATAAAAATATATTAATAGGGTATGAAAAAAAAAAAGAAAAATGACCTACTTCTATCAATTCCAGCAGGATCTCTTTTCCGACGGGTTCGTTGCCGTGAATATTGCCGATCAGCTTCACGTTGGGCACGATCTGCGAAGGGTCGGCGTCGGACAGTTCCATCACCCACAATTTCCTGCCTGAGCGAGTGCAGACAAAAAAAATGACAATATTATGTTAGGTTAGTTTAGGTTAGGTTAGGTTAGGTTAGGTTAGGTTAGGTTAGGTTAGGTTAGGTTAGGTTAGGTTAGGTTAGGTTAGGTTAGGTTAGGTTAGGTTAGGTTAGGTTAGGTTAGGGTTAGGTTAGGTTAGGTTAGGTTAGGTTAAGGTTAGGTTGGGTAGGTTAGGTTAGGTTAGTTTTAGGTTAGGTTAGGTTAGGTTAGGTTAGGTTAGGTTAGGTTAGGTTAGGTTAGGTTAGGTTAGGTTAGGTTAGTTAGGTTAGGTTAGGTTGGGTTAGGTTAGGTTAGGTTAGGTTAGGTTAGGTTAGGTTAGGTTAGGTTAGGTTAGGTTAGGTTAGGTTAGGTTAGGTTAGGTTAGGTTAGGTTAGGTTAGGTTTAGGTTAGGTTAGGTTAGGTTAGGTTAGGTTAGGTTAGGTTAGGTTAGGTTAGGTTAGGTTAGGTTAGGTTAGGTTAGGTTAGGTTAGGTTAGGTTAGGTTAGGTTGGGTTAGGGTCGGCGTCGGACAGTTCCATCACCCGCAATTTCCTGCGTGAGCGAGTGCAGACAAAAAAAATTACCGAAAAAATATCCAGAATGTCAAAAAAGCTGACGTTCCCAAAAAGGCACGTGAGAGGGAGCATTGGACTCTCGAGAACTGGATCATCCAAAGTTCTTATGGCGTTTATTCAAGGAACTCAAAAGGAACTGAAAGGGACGTCTGAAAGGGAACTCTGAAAGGGAACTCTGGCTTCGTATATTTTCAATTTAGTGTCTCCCGAACATGAAAATGTGAATATCTGTAAATTCTTGTACATACCCTCGACCGACGATCCTATATCGTAGAGCCGTGCCAGCGGTTCGTTCATCGCGGCCGTCTCGTTCAACGATTCGGTCATCTCCTCGTAGCTGTGATATCCCGTCGAGGTCGTCAGGGAGGCGGCCTCCGCCGTGACGGCCGTCAACAGGAGCAAGACCAATTCGCCGGGAGTCCGCATTCTCATCGGGTATACGCGACCTGAGAAAACCGGTAACGATATCAGTTTTTATAATACCTGTTTTGCCGCCTACTAGGGGTTGGAATACCGTGGATTTCGGCGTGTTGCCGTCTCCTCCCTCGCCTGTTTCGGCCGCCCGCCGTCTTCAGTAGCGGTGTCCAGTCACTTTGAGGACGTCGTCTGGGCGTCCTCACTGCACAGTGCACTGAGACGCTTATCGTTTCACCCCTTTGAAACTTTCGATATTTTGTATGTTCGTGATGCGTTTCTCTCTCCTCTCTCTCTCCTGCTGTTTGGTCTTTTGCTAGACCGGGGTTTCGTGGCCGCTCGCCATCTTCAATAGCGAGACACACATGTGTCATGTTGTCTGCCAATTACAGTACAGTGTGAAAGTGACACAGTGGGCAGTGCAGTGAGGATGCCCAAAAAACATCCAAAGTGCTCTAACAGTGACTACTGACACAGGGCGCTACTGAAGATGGCGAGCGGCCCCGAAACCCCCCGGTCTAGCAAAAGACCAAACCGGCAGCGAGAGGAGAGACAGAAACATCACGAACCTACGGTTGTATTCCAACCCCTCGCAGACCACAAAACAGGTATATAAAATTTCGATATTTTGCTTGCCATCCCTCGCCGCCAATCGTTATTATTAAATGAGTTAATTTAGATAAAATCGCGGATATAAAGAGAGAGGAGCGTGTGGGGGGGGGATCTTTTAATTTTATCTACGGGATTGTAAAAATTCCGGTAAGTCTTCGGTTTTATCGACGGGAGAATCGGGGGGGGGTGGAGTATTTAGTGTTTCTTAATTGGCAGAAGCGTGGGGGCGTCCCGATTAAAAATAGGGATTAGCGGGGCCGATGATAGCGCGCGTCAGGAAGGAAACCGGTTCAGGGGGGGGGGTGATAATAAGAGTGTCGGGCGGAAGGAGTCCGGGATATGTTGGGGAGGATAACATCTATCTAAGTTATCTTTATTTATCTTCCACCCACCCCCGGGCCAAGGGGAAACGTTTACACGACGAAGTGAAAACAGAAACACTGAAGAATCAGTGCATTTATAGCGGTTCGCGTTGATAAAATGAAAGACGTATAGGTCCCAGGTCTGCCAACTTTGAGGGGGAGGATCGGCTGCTGTAAGGGCGCGAAGCCTGAAAAAGAACTGAAGAATGAACTGACAAATAAACTGAAAATCGACTGGAAAATTAACTGACAATAAACAGGAAAACGAACTGAAAATGAACTGAAAAATAATCTGAAAATGAACTGGAAGATGAACTGAAATTCAACTGGAAAATTATCTTAAAATGAACTGAAATTTAATTGGAAAAATTAACTGAAAATGAACTGAAAAATGAAAATAAACTGAAAAATGAACTGAAAATGAACTGGAAAATAAACTGAAAATGAAAATGAACTGAAAATAAACTGAAAATGAATTGGAATGAACTGAAAAACTGAAAATGAACTGAAAATAACTGAAAATCAACTGAAAATGAACTGAAAATGAACTGAAAATGAAGAATGAACTGAAAATAAACTGAAAATGAAACGAACTGAAAATAAACTGAAAAATGAAGAACAACTGAAAATGGAAAAATAAAATGGACTGAAAAAACTAAACTGAAAATCAACTGGAAAAATTCAACTGAAAATGAACTGAGAAAATGAACTGAAAATACAACTGAAAAATGAACTGAAAATGAACTGAAAAAATAAACTTGAATGAATTGAAGAACGAACTGAAAACTAACGAAAACGAACTCGGAACTGAACTGAAGAATCCCGAAATGAAGAATGAACTGAAAAGCGTGAACTGAAAATAACTGAAGAATGAACTGAAAGAATGGTACCGAAGAACTGAACTCGAATGAACCTGAAAAATGAACTGAAATGAATAAACTGAAGAATGAACCGGCGCGGAAGAATGGACCACTGAAAAATGATGAAAATAACTGAAGAATGAACCGAAAATGATGACAGAAAATGAAGAATGAACCGAAGAATGAACCGAAGAATGAAGAAGAATGAAAGAATAGACTGAAGAACTGAATGAAAGAATGAACCGAAGAATGAACCGAAGAATGAACCGAAGAATGAACCGAAGAATGAACCGAAGAATGAACCGAAGAATGAACCGAAGAATGAACCGAAGAATGAACCGAAGAATGAACCGAAGAATGAACCGAAGAATGAACCGAAGAATGAACCGAAGAATGAACCGAAGAATGAACCGAAGAATGAACTGAAGTTCTCGGGTTTTTAAAATGATTCATCCTGATTATTACACCAATATTGTAAACAAAATTAATACCAATATATATGAAGAAAGGCCGAGGCCGGAATTGTATGAACAATTATTCTATATGTTTTAATGATGTTACATTTATATTTGTAAAAATATGGAGAATGATTTGATGGCGCCATATATAGATTAAGCCGCGGTATTATATTCTTTGTGAAGACCATCTTATATATAAAAGAAAAGGTATTTATTATATGAATGTATAAAAAATGTATAGGAAAGCATGTTTTACTTATGACGCTGATAATTATTTGTATGGTTTATATCGATTTCATATCTTCTATCAGGTTTAGATGAATAAAATTATTTGAAAAGAGTAAAATACGAAGCACATATTTGATGTGTTAAAATGTCATAAAAAATTATTTGATCTTGTGTCTTGAAGAAAGAGATGAATATCGATTCGAAAATCAGTCGAAAATTAAACGACGTTTAAAATTGTGCTGAAATCATTTTTCTTCAAAATTCTTCTGAAAGTTCACATCGAAACCGGGCGAGACCGCTGCAAATGGGATATAGAACTTTATGAAAACTGATGATAGATTTTCCGTTTAATTTATAAAAGAAATCTTCTAGAAAACGGGCGGCTAGAAAATGTAACGGGTCGATCGAATGTTGTTCTTATCGCGACGAAAGGAAGTCGTGTTCATATCGCAAAGGAGTTGGAAACAGACACAATTGACACGGAATACAGACAAAGACATGACAGACACAGACACAGACACAGACAGGTGACAAAGACACATTTTAATAACTGACATAATTTGACAAGGACAGAATCAAGCTCAAGAGCGGACCCTCGATAGGCCGGTGCGGTAAAACGCGAAAGCAGTCAATCAAATAAAGGAGGTGAAAAGCTAAGGAAAACGTCAAAACCGAAAAACTAAAGAAGACAAGGAACTGTCGGCAAAGGCAAAGGTGGTGGCAAAGTCGAAAAAGGAATAAAAGGAGCAAAAGTGAACTGAAAAGGAACAAAGGTCGAAAGCTGAAAGAAAAGGAACTGGGGAAAAGGCTGAAAAGGAGGTAGAAAGGAGGTGGAAAAGGAGGTGAAAAGTGTGAAAAGGAACTGAAAGGAGTGAAAAGGAACTGAAAAGGAGGTGAAAAGGAGGTGAAAAGGAGGTGAAAAGGAGGTGAAAAGGAGGTGAAAAGGAGGTGAAAAGGAGGTGAAAAGGAGCTGAAAAGGAGCTGAAAAGGAGGTGAAAAGGAGCTGAAAAGGAACTGAAAAGGAACTGAAAAGGAACTGAAAAGGAACTGAAAAGGAACTGAAAAGGAACTGAAAAGGAACTGAAAAGGAACTGAAAAGGAACTGAAAAGGAACTGAAAAGGAACTGAATGAAAAGGAACTGAAAAGGAACTGAAAGGAGGGAACTGAAAAGGAACAGGAGGAACTGAAAAGGAACTGAAAAGGAACTGAAAGGAACTGAAAAGGAAACTTAGAAAAAAAAAAAAAAAAAAAGAAAAAGAAAAGGAACTGAAAAGGAAACTGAAAAGGAACTGAAAAGGAACTGAAAAGGAACTGAAAAGGAACTGAAAAGGAACTGAAAAGGAACTGAAAAGGAACTGAAAAGGAACTGAAAAGGAACTGAAAGGAACTGGAAGGAACTGAAAAGGAACTGGAAGGAACTGATGAAAGGAACTGATGAAAAGGACTGAAAAGGAACTGATGAAAGGACTGGACTGAAGAACTGGAAGGAACTGGAAGGAACTGAAAAGGGAACTCTGGAAGGAACTGGAAGTGAGGCTAAACTGAAAAGGAACTGAAAAAGGAACTGAAAAAATAAACTGAAAAGGAACTGAAAAGGAACTGAAAGGAACTGAAAGAGACTGATGAAGGATATGAAAAGGACTGAAAAGGAACTGAAAAAGGAACTGAAAAGGAACAACTGAAAAGAACTGAGGACAAAAGAACTGAAAAAGGAATGAGAAAATGAAAAGGAACTGAAAACTGATGGAAAGGACTGAAGAAGGAACTGAAAAGGAACTGAAAAATAAACTGAAACGATATGCAGATGAAAAGGAACCGTTGGAACTCTGAAAAAATGAAACAATGATGAATGTTGACTCAAATAAACTGATGAATGATATAAAATATTGATATATCGCATGGGGTAACGGACATTTTATTTGAACGCTTTAATTATTATGACTGAATCGCTGACAACTCTCTACGTTTTTGACACGCCATCGCTAAACTGAATAAACAATGGAAACAATGACTCTGAAAATGAACGCGCTAAATACATACACGCGAACTGAAAAATACACTGATTATTTATCTCGTTTAAAACGGTTTTTTGTATATGAACTGAAAATGTCATTTCAAATAAAAACTCATTTCACTCCAGTACTCGAAACGCTGGAATTTAGAAAACTGGCCGGAAATAAACTGAGACCTCGCAAAAAACAAATCTCCTATGAAAGAGATGGAGAGAATATATTAGGGAGAGAGAGAGATAGAACTCATTTTATCTTACTAAAAAGGCTTCAATTATTAATCTGTTATTCGAGAGTATCCGACAATCTATAGAGAGATCAGGGAGAGGAGGAATTTAAAGTACTTGAGAGAGCTATAGAAAATGAAAGAAGGAGAGGAGGAGAGAGAAAGTCACTAGACACAGAATACACACTGATATTATATATCCGTTTAAAAAGATTTTGTTGTATATCATTTATTGTATATCATTTTATATCAAATATAAAAATGGAGAAAACCATGTGAGAAAATTGCCGGGCTTAGAAACTCAAGACCGCAAAAAACCGCTGGAAAACTGAGAGAGAGATAAAAGACAAAGAGACGAAAAGTCAGAAGGGAGAAGGATAAGTTCTGAGTGAACTCTGATAGGGAACAATAGATTGTAAGTATTTCAAGAGAGAGAGAGATGGAGAGAGAGAGAGAGAGGGAGAGAGAGAGAGGGAGGGAGAGAGAGAGAGAGAGAGGGAGAGAGAGAGAGAGGAGAGAGAGAGAGAGAGAGAGAGAGGAGAGAGAGAGAGAGAGAGGAGAGAGAGAGAGAGAGGAGAGAGAGAGAGAGACGGGAGAGAGAGAGGAGACGGGAGAGGAGAGAGGGGAGAGAGAGAGAGAGAGGGAGAGAGGAGAGAAGGGAGAGAGAGAGAGAGAGAGAGAGAGAGAGAGAGAGAGAGAGAGAGAGAGAGGGAGGGAGGAGAGAGGGGGAGGGAGGGAGGGAGAGGAGGAGGGTTGTTGTTATCTGCGGGCCCCGAAGAGGAAAAAACGTCGACTTTATCTGGAACGATTTGTTTCTGCCGGCCCAGAAGGCCGATTAGAGAGAGAAAAATTCCACAATATCAATCTCTCTGAAACTCCCAAGAAACTCCCCAGTTTCCAGTTATGTTCCCGGCCCTGGACGCGGTGGGGGTGGGGTCGTCCCAGAAAAGCTGTTTTCGAAAACAGAAAATTTTCGAATTTTCTTTATTATACTACAAACACCGCGTACGTACGACAATCCCTAAAACGGGGATGAAGAAACGAACCCTCTGACGAGTCTTCAATAGGTTGAAGATTAACAGTAAAAATTGTAGATTACCTGTATTTTTGGTACCTACCTCGTTCGGTACGACGAGTAACGAATTTTTACCCCCAAAATTTCGCGAAAATTTACTTATTACGACGCATTATTCGTCGCACAAATAGTAGTTCGAATAGGGTTTTTAAAAAAAAAAAACCGGTTCGTCGAATATTTTGCTTTCAAAATCGAGTCCCATTCGAGACAAACAATATTAAATGAAGAACGAACTGAAGAACGAACTGAAGAACGAACTGAAGAACGAACTGAAGAACGAACTGAAGAACGAACTGAAGAACGAACTGAAGAACGAACTGAAGAACGAACTGAAGAACGAACCAACTGAAGAATGAACCGAAGAATGAACCGAAGAATGATGAACCGAAGAATGAAGGTGAACCGAAGAATGAAGAAATGAACCGAAGAATGAACCGAAGAATGAATGAACGAAGAATGAACAGTGAAGAAGAATGAACTGAACCGAAGATGAACCGAAATGAACCGAAAGAATGAACCGAAGAGTGAACCGAAGAGAACGAATGAAGAAGAATGAACTGAAGAATGACCCGAAGAATGAACCGAAGAATGAACTGAAGAATGAACCGAAGAATGAACTGAAAATGAACTGAAGAATGAAACTGAAGAATAAACCGAAGAGTGAACTGAAAATTATCTTAAATGAAAATGAACTGAATGAAAAATGAACTGAAAATGAACTGTAAAATGAACTGAAAATGAACTGAAAAAATGAACTAAAATTCAACTGGAAAATTAAAAATGAACTGAAAAATGAACTGAAAATAAACTGAAAATGAACTGAAAATGAACTGAAAATCAATGATGAAGAACTGAAAATTAACTGAAAATGAACTGAAAATCGAACTGAAAAATAAACCGAAAATTGAATCTGAAAATAAACTGAAAATCGACTGAAAATGAACTGAAAAATAAACTAAAATCAACTGAATGATACTGAAAAAATGAACTGAAAATCGACTGAAAAATAAACTGAAAAATCAACTGGAAAAGTAACTTAAAATGAACTGAAAATCGACTGGAAAATGAACTGAAAATAAACTGAAAATCGACTGGAAAATTAACTGAAAAATAAACTGAAAATCAACTGGAAAAGTAACTTAAAATGAACTGAAAATCGACTGGAAAATTGACTGAAAAATAAACTGAAAATCAACTGAAAATGAACTGAAATTTCAACTGGAAAATGAACTGAAAAATAAACTTATTTTTGGGGCGATTTTCCAGGAAAAGCCGGGGACAATTTTCCAGGCAAAAACCTCTCTTAATGAACTCCATTTGCTATATATTCTCACGTTTCTATCGAGACGTTTTCGAAAACTGTTAAATTGCCGTAGAAAAATATTCCAAGTTCGAACAATCTCCGAAAATATTTCGATTTAATACACTGTAGTTTTGGGCGATTTTCCAGGAAAATCCGAGGGCAATTTCCCCGGGAAAACCTCCCTTAATGAACTCCATTCGCTATATATTTTCCCTAGGAATGATTGAATTGCGGGGAAAAAATATGTCGCCAAATAACGTAGAATTCGGCCAAATTTCTTATAGACACTTTCGAAACGTACCGAAATTTCCGCTAGTTTTTGGTCCGATTCGTTCGGAGAGTTTCGGTTCGGCAACTGGGTATTAAATTGCTGAATTCAACCGACGACAACAAGTGGCGTTGTACAAGATTTTTAATTGCGTCAACAGAATCATGGCGCACAGAGATAAGCCCCGTAGATGGTTTAAAATGCAGCGTATAAGATAGATTCGGTTTCACTGCAATGTCCCTTCAATAATGCCCTTTATTCGGGGGTCATCGTCGACCTCCTCCACTAGGGACGTCCTCCTCGACAGCTCCTCGTCTTTTAACGAAAAAATCCTCCGAACGGAATTTCGCCAACCTTTCTTTGCACAGATAAGCCCCGTAGATGGTTTCGAATGCACTGATAAGATACATTCAGCTTCTCCGCAATGTCCCTTCAATAATGGCCTTTATTCGGGGTCATCGTCGACCTCCTCCACTAGGGACGTCCTCCTCGACAGCTCCTCGTCTTTTAACGAAAAATCCCCCGATAGGAATTCCGCCAAACTTTCTTTGCACAGATAAGCCCCGTAGATGGTTTCGAATGCAGCGTATAAGATACATTCAGATTGTCCGCAATGTCCCTTCAATAATGGCCTTTATTCGGGGGTCATCGTCGACCTCCTCCACCACAGGACGTCCTCCTCGACAGCTCCTCGTCTTTTACACAGAAAGGACGACGAATAATAGACGCTATCGAAGAGAATCTTATCCGTACAGAAAGATGTTAAAAATAACTTCGTAGATACTGACCTGTCTGTTCCTCGGGGCTTCCTCGGGATGGCGGCAAAAAGTCCTTCTTCAGCGCTCTAAGTCCGGCGGTAAGTTGTAAGTCCCGAAAGGAAGTTTTTTGTCCTCAACTCTCTCTCTCTCTCTCTCTCTCTCTCTCTCTCTCTCTCTCTGTGGGCAACTTCTCCTCTTGCCGACGTCCGAATGCCGACATTCGGCAACTTGAGCCCAACTGGTCCACAATCCCTACCACCAGATAGCGCACACACACACATATATATATATATATATATATATATATATACAGAGTGGTCCAAAAAAATGTATCCACTGTTTGACAGTCCATAACTCGCAAACTAATTCACGGAATTGTCTCATTTTTGGTACTGTTATAGTTTATAGTTCGGCCAATCGCCCCCATACAACAGTTGTACGGGCGGTTATTCTGTTTTGCGTCAGACAGTCGCCAAATAGTCAGTGTTCCGTTGTCAGTTGTACTCGAGTGAACGCGGGGCCGGCCCAAGGCTTAGCGATTGGACGAAATGAAGTCCCAGTTTTGAAGTGCGGTATTCTAAGTACCGAAAACACCATGTAAAGAGTATCACAAACAGAGTATCAAATATCCCGACTGAACGCGTTGTTCGGTCAGTAGTCGGTGGTGCACAGTTGGGGGCGGCATCGTTTCTGTCTGTGTGGATTGTTAATAACGGTGACAATTTCGAACACCTACAGCTATATATATCTTTAAGTTGGACTTTAAGCTACACTTTCACCAAAAATTAGACACAATTCCGTCAATTAGTTTTCAAGTTATTGACTGTCAAACAGTGGATACATTTTTTTGGACCACTCTGTATATATATATATATATATATATATATATATATATATATATATATATATATATATATATATATATATATATATATATATATATATATATATATATATATATATATATATATATATATATATATATATATATATATATATATATATATATACACAGTGAAACACAAATTAAAATGAATTATATTTATCGATGATAAATTTAATTATATTTTTTTTCAGCTTTTTCAGTTCTTCTCGTTGTCCAGTTTCTTTTGAATTAATCTAATTTGCTGCTTCATTACTTCTGGTACAATAAGTTAGTCATTTTACTTGTATGTATATATATATATATATATATATATGTGTACTCAAAAGTAATCAACAAGATAAGAATCCTCAAGAGGGGAATCGAAAAGTGGATTCGGAGAGTTGTTGTCGATAATATTGGAGAATATATATATATATATATATATATATATATATATATATATATATATATATATATATATATATATATATATAGTGGATTAATAATTAAAGTTTCATTTTTAGCGAAATAAAATGAATTTCAAAGTCAATAATATAATATATATATAATGAAATTGAAGTGAAATAATAAATAAACGAATATTTTAAATTAATTGAAACGGTATTCGTATTTCATTTTCTCTCCTTGTATTCGTATTTAATGTGCATTTTTTACTCTAAATAATTAATAAATTTTATTATTTTTAGCGAAATAAAATGAATTTCTTAATATAATATATATATATATATATATAATGTTGAAGTGAAATAATAAATAAACGAATATTTTAAATTAATTGATACGGTATTCGTATTTCATTTTCTCTCCTTGTCCACATTCTATTGTATGAATGTAATGTGCTACAATAAATCCGATTTTACTTCAATAAATAATTAATAAATTTCATTATTTTTAGCGAAATAAAATGAATTTCAAAGTCAATAATATAATATATATATAATGAAATTGAAGTGAAATAATAAATAAACGAATATTTTAAATTAATTGATACGGTATTCGTATTTCATTTTCTCTCCTTGTCCACATTCTATTGTATGAATGTAATGTGCTACAATAAATCCGATTTTACTTCAATAAATAATTAATAAATTTCATTATATATATATATATATATATATATATATATATATATATATATATATATATATTTTCTCTCCTTGTCCATATATATATATATATTAAAAAATAATTAATAAATTTCATTATATATATATATATATATATATATATATATATATATATATATATATATTAAAAAATGTCAGGAAGAAGGGTTTTACGGATAGCGAATAATAACGAGGAAATATTATTCGAAGAATATTCGACCGTCCAAAATACAAGGTACGAATAAATTTATTTTTCTTTAAATACAAATACAACATCGATAGAAACAATGTACAAATAATGCATACGTATATATACTCGAATGTTATAATACATTAATCACTGAACTGTTTACAATATCGAAAATTAATTTAAAATCGAAACCGACTTGGAGTAGGACAATTCAACTAAACCGCTCCTTTATTTCTTTATACGATAACGTTGTACGATATCATATAATATGAATATGAATGGAATCGAAACTTATTTTCTGTTCCGCCGCCAATATCGGTCATCGCATCAATATCAATCAATATTAATATATAACGGCTTCGTATCCCTCCGTTGAATTGATTTAATCGAGATGGCTGCGCCGAATTGTTTTAACACGTCGTTTTTATAGCGCAAATTTTCTACTGTAATTATTATTTCACGTCCAATCACGTCTTAATTAATCGGTATTGATCATAAAAATAAATTTAAATATATTTGAATACAGTCCGATTTTGCGACCGGTCCCTGCTGCCGCCTGGCGGCCGTCCGCCAAACTATTTGATCAAAGCTCCGTTTCAAAACGGATTTTCATCTTCGAAATTGTCAAAAAAATTTGAATTCGCAAGAATTTTCCGCCGTCCGACTGCTAAATTACAATTGAATTTCGGCCACGGATCTCGTTTTTCCGTTTTCAAATCGTATACCGGTTTTCAAGCTCGACACTCGAGCGGTGGGCGGCGGGGAGGGTTTCGCCGCTCGCCATCTTCAGTAGTCACTTTCGGCACTCCGGGGATGTTTTCCTTGCTGGGGGGGAGGGGAGGGCGCCTTCCTCATTGAACTGTGAGAGTCACTGACAGTTTCGAAAGTTTCTCCACAGTTCGTATACGAGTTCAAAGGTTAAAGTTCAAATAATCGGGTCTCTGAACTATAGAGAAGAAAATTGTTTACGGCCGTAAAATTAACGTTTCGGTGGCCTCAAAAGGCGGCTTTGTTAATAAAAAAAAATTTCCGAGGCGTCCGGCGACCTTCAGCTGAAATCTCAGGAGCGGAAGGAAAAAGGAAAATTTCGGGAGGAGAACGAGTTTCAATCAATAACCTTGAGTTCTTGAGCTCAACTCAACTTAGGACAACAACACTGGCGATCGATCGGTAAGTAGCCCGTTTCGTTCGAAACCTTTTGTACGACCGACTATAATCTGTCGGCTATAGGTGGACGTCTTCAGTAGTCACTTTCGGGGCTGACGGAAGTGACACAGTGACAGCGGGCACTGAGGACGAGCCGAAAAAAAAAAACACTTCGAAAGTGCCCTAGACAGTGACTGACACGCGGAGCGCTACTGAAGACGGCGAGAGGCCGAAATACCGGTCCGGCGAAAGACCGAACCGGGGTCAGAGGTTGGGGCCGCAATTGGCGGACAGCACGGCAAAAGTACAACAGGTGCGAGTCTAACAGACAGCGCTACTGAAGACGGCGAGAGGCCGAAATACCGGTCCGGCGAAAGACCGAACCGGGGTCAGAGGTTGGGGCCGCAATTGGCGGACAGCACGGCAAAAAGCCTTGCACTACTGAATTAAGTGGCGGACAGTACGTACAACAGGTGCGAGTCAACAGGTAACAGACAGCGCTACTGAAGACGGCCGAAATACCGGTCCGGCAAAGACCGAACCGGGGTCAGAGGTTGGGGCCGCAAGTTGTACTACACAATTGACAGAAAGGCAAAGTACAACAGGTGCGAGAACAGACAGCGCTACTGAAGACGGCGAGAGGTTGAAGTCGAGAAGGCCGAAATTCAGAGGGAAATCCGCAATGGCGACAGCACGGCAAAACTTGCCAATTCGCCTCTTCGTTGCTTTTCAGTAGCGCTCTGCGCGTCAGTCACACAGTTGTCGCTGTTCTGGACGTTCTTCTGAGGCGTCCTGTCACCGCACCGTCGCTGTGTCAATTGGCAGAGTGCTACTGAAGACGG
Organism: Lethocerus indicus; assembly: GCA_019843655.1. NCBI lineage: Eukaryota > Metazoa > Arthropoda > Insecta > Hemiptera > Belostomatidae > Lethocerus > Lethocerus indicus. The sequence continues at coordinate 49,260 of JACDQD010000125.1, forward strand.
CGAGCGGCCGAAAAGAGACGGGGAGACGAGAAACCTATAAGTGTAGAGGACAACGTCAGTATTAGAACTGACACGTCAGTGGCGTACCCACGTTGGTGGGGAATACCCCAATGGTGGGGAGAAAAGCGTAATATCTCTGCTGTGCCAGAAAACATCGTTTTATTTGGTTCAGTCTTTCGTCGACATTCGCCATGGACGGAACCATCGTACTCCTCTTAGTGGTAGCGGCGTCCAATTTCGCCCTCGCGACAACAACGACAACAACAACAACGACAACAATCGGTGAGTACTGAACAACGCCTAATCTCCCGCCTTACTTAGCGTCAGTTATCCCTATAAACATTTTACGCGCCCGACAATCACAAATCGTACAACAACGACAACAATATCCCTATCTCCGCCTTAAAACATAAAACATTTACGATCCGCCCGACAATAAGCACAAATCGCGACAACAACAACGACAACAATCGGTGAGTACTGAACAACGCCTAATCTCCCGCCTTACTTAGCGTCAGTTATCCCTATAAAACATTTTACGATCCGCCCGACAATAAGCACAAATCGCTACAACAACGACAACAATCGGTGAGTACTGAACAACGCCTAATCTCCCGCCTTACTTAGCGTCAGTTATCCCTATAAAACATTTTACGATCCGCCCGACAATAAGCACAAATCGCTACAACAACAACGACAACAATCGGTGAGTACTGAACAACGCCTAATCTCCCGCCTTACTTAGCGTCAGTTATCCCTATAAAACATTTTACGATCCGCCCGACAATAAGCACAAATCGCAACAACAACAACAACGACAACAATCGGTGAGTACTGAACAACGCCTAATCTCCCGCCTTACTTAGCGTCAGTTATCCCTATAAAACATTTTACGATCCGCCCGACAATAAGCACAAATCGCTACAACAACAACGACAACAATCGGTGAGTACTGAACAACGCCTAATCTCCCGCCTTACTTAGCGTCAGTTATCCCTATAAAACATTTTACGATCCGCCCGACAATAAGCACAAATCGCGACAACAACAACGACAACAATCGGTGAGTACTGAACAACGCCTAATCTCCCGCCTTACTTAGCGTCAGTTATCCCTATAAAACATTTTACGATCCGCCCGACAATAAGCACAAATCGCTACAACAACAACGACAACAATCGGTGAGTACTGAACAACGCCTAATCTCCCGCCTTACTTAGCGTCAGTTATCCCTATAAAACATTTTACGATCCGCCCGACAATAAGCACAAATCGCGACAACAACAACGACAACAATCGGTGAGTACTGAACAACGCCTAATCTCCCGCCTTACTTAGCGTCAGTTATCCTATAAAACTATAAAACCGCCCGACAATTTTACGATCAAATCGCCCGACAATACAACAACGACCAACAATCGCAACAACAACAACGACAACAATCGGTGACTGAAACAACGCCTAATCCCCTTCTTACTTAGGCGTCAGTTATCCCTATAAAACATTTTACGATCCGCCCGACAATAAGCACAAATCGCTGACAACAACAACGACAACAATCGGTGAGTACTGAACAACGCCTAATCTCCCGCCTTACTTAGCGTCAGTTATCCCTATAAAACATTTTACGATCCGCCCGACAATAAGCACAAATCGCTACAACAACAACGACAACAATCGGTGAGTACTGAACAACGCCTAATCTCCCGCCTTACTTAGCGTCAGTTATCCCTATAAAACATTTTACGATCCGCCCGACAATAAGCACAAATCGCTACAACAACAACGACAACAATCGGTGAGTACTGAACAACGCCTAATCTCCCGCCTTACTTAGCGTCAGTTATCCCTATAAAACATTTTACGATCCGCCCGACAATAAGCACAAATCGCTACAACAACAACGACAACAATCGGTGAGTACTGAACAACGCCTAATCTCCCGCCTTACTTAGCGTCAGTTATCCCTATAAAACATTTTACGATCCGCCCGACAATAAGCACAAATCGCTACAACAACGACAACAATCGGTGAGTACTGAACAACGCCTAATCTCCCGCCTTACTTAGCGTCAGTTATCCCTATAAAACATTTTACGATCCGCCCGACAATAAGCACAAATCGCTACAACAACAACGACAACAATCGGTGAGTACTGAACAACGCCTAATCTCCCGCCTTACTTAGCGTCAGTTATCCCTATAAAACATTTTACGATCCGCCCGACAATAAGCACAAATCGCTACAACAACAACGACAACAATCGGTGACAACAACTCCCGACAACAATCGGTGAGCGACAACAACAACGACAACAATACTGAACAACGCCTAATCTCCCGCCTTACTTAGCGTCAGTTATCCCTATAAACATTTTACGATCCGCCCGACAATAAGCACAAATCGCTACAACAACAACGACAACAATCGGTGAGTACTGAACAACGCCTAATCTCCCGCCTTACTTAGCGTCAGTTATCCCTATAAAACATTTTACGATCCGCCCGACAATAAGCACAAATCGCTACAACAACAACGACAACAATCGGTGAGTACTGAACAACGCCTAATCTCCCGCCTTACTTAGCGTCAGTTATCCCTATAAAACATTTTACGATCCGCCCGACAATAAGCACAAATCGCTACAACAACAACGACAACAATCGGTGAGTACTGAACAACGCCTAATCTCCCGCCTTACTTAGCGTCAGTTATCCCTATAAAACATTTTAAGATCCGCCCGACAATAAGCACAAATCGCTACAACAACAACGACAACAATCGGTGAGTACTGAACAACGCCTAATCTCCCGCCTTACTTAGCGTCAGTTATCCCTATAAAACATTTTACGATCCGCCCGACAATAAGCACAAATCGCGACAACAACAACGACAACAATCGGTGAGTACTGAACAACGCCTAATCTATCGCCTTACTTAGCGTCAGTTATCCCTATAAAACATTTTACGATCCGCCCGACAATAAGCACAAATCGCTACAACAACAACGACAACAATCGGTGAGTACTGAACAACGCCTAATCTCCCGCCTTACTTAGCGTCAGTTATCCCTATAAAACATTTTACGATCCGCCCGACAATAAGCACAAATCGCTACAACAACAACGACAACAATCGGTGAGTACTGAACAACGCCTAATCTCCCGCCTTACTTAGCGTCAGTTATCCCTATAAAACATTTTACGATCCGCCCGACAATAAGCACAAATCGCTACAACAACAACGACAACAATCGGTGAGTACTGAACAACGCCTAATCTCCGCCTTACTTAGCGTCAGTCAGTTATCCCTATAAAACATTTTACGATCCGCCCGACAATAAGCACAAATCGCGACAACAACAACGACAACAATCGGTGAGTACTGAACAACGCCTAATCTCCCGCCTTACTTAGCGTCAGTTATCCCTATAAAACATTTTACGATCCGCCCGACAATAAGCACAAATCGCGACAACAACAACGACAACAATCGGTGAGTACTGAACAACGCCTAATCTCCCGCCTTACTTAGCGTCAGTTATCCCTATAAAACATTTTAAGATCCGCCCGACAATAAGCACAAATCGCTACAACAACGACAACAATCGGTGAGTACTGAACAACGCCTAATCTCCCGCCTTACTTAGCGTCAGTTATCCCTATAAAACATTTTACGATCCGCCCGACAATAAGCACAAATCGCGACAACAACAACGTCGACAACAACAACATTCGATGAGTACTAAACAACCCCTAATCTCCCGCCTTACTTAGCGTCAGTTATCCCTATAAAACATTTACGATCCGCCCGACAATAAGCACAAATCGCGACAACAACAACGTCGAGAACAACAACATTCGATGAGTACTGAACAACGCCTAATCTCCCGCCTTACTTAGCGTCAGTTATCCCTATAAAATTTTACGATCCGCCCGACAATAAGCACAAATCGCTACAACAACAACGTCGACAACAACAACAATCGGTGAGTACTGAACAACGCCTAATCTCCCGCCTTACTTAGCGTCAGTTATCCCTATAAAACATTTTACGATCCGCCCGACAAGCACAAATCGCAACAACAACAACGCACAATCGGTGATCGCAACCTAACTCGCCGCCGTCAGTTACAACATTTTACGAACCGCCCGAAATGAGCAGCAAATCGGCAACAACAACGACAACAATGGTGAGTACTGAACAACGCCTAATCTCCCGCCTTACTTAGCGTCAGTTATCCCTATAAACATTTTAAGATCCGCCCGCCAATGAGCACAAATCGCGACAACAACAACGACAACAATCGGTGAGTACTGAACAACGCCTAATCTCCCGCCTTACTTAGCGTCAGTTATCCCTATAAAACATTTTACGATCCGCCCGACAATAAGCACAAATCGCAACAACAACAACGTCGACAACAACAACAATCGGTGAGTACTGAACAACGCCTAATCTCCTAATCTTATTTTATTATTTTTTAAAGGAATAATGAAAAATATTCAGTTTGAATTACCGGGTTTGTCGCTGAACGTTTTGATATTATCAGCCCGATAATGGAGAAAATCGATTTATTTCCTTATCATACTCCACTAATCATTTTTTAGTACTATAAATAATGCGAGAGTCGGGTATTGGAAAATCGAAAATCGGATACTCAGGGCCGAATTCTGCTTCTACGATTTGGAATAAATTTCGTCAATAGACGCCATATTTTCGGTCTATATACAGACTGAGTGGTATTCGAGTGTGATGTATATAAATACTAAAGCCCCCCTGTATAATAAATTGTACATAATTTCAGCCGGTCCGTTCTGTATATATCTGTCGAATTCAAGTTGTTACCTCCGGTTATGGTCTAAGCGGCGGGTACATAAAGTCAGTTATCAGTCTGTATACTGATAATGACGCGTGTATAAACCACTCATTTCTCGAATTATTGACTCGAACGTCTCGCGTCCAACGTCCTTCTTACCTGCAGCCGGCAAACGGAACGCCCTTTTCATCGGCGTTGTTTGAACAATGACTATACGATTCGTTGTCGTCCTGCTGCTGCGTTGGGCGTTGTTCCCGTCCAGCACTCGTAGACGGTTTTTTTATTGACCCTTTTTATTGTGTACAATCACCCAAGGGCTGAGAAGATCTCCAGGATGGGGTAAGAAGGGAGGAAAAGGGACTGACACTGAGTGGATTGGGATGAGGAGAAATTCGGGAACGGGACTTGGGGAACCGGGACTTTGGGACTTGGTCGACTGTCGGTATGTTGAGGAACATACCCTGGGGGGAGGATTAAGGATGGTACGAAGGACTTTCGACTGAAATCTGTTACTTGAGGTCAATTTCGATGCCCGTTATCAGTAATTGGCCTTAAGAGTCCAAATGTTTTCCGTTTTAAGTCGGATCTAGGCGGGGAGTTTCCGCGTCACTCTCTCTCTCAGAATTGTGAAATTCTTTGACTCTGAAATCGATCTATTCCCGGATGACGTTCGAGGAATTAAGGAGGAAATTTCGTTTGATCTATCGTAATTGTTCCGTTATTGTTCGAGCCCAATCGTCCGACCGGTTCGAAGGGTCGGACAAAAAAAATGTCGGAAAAAAATGAGGTTTATAGGCCCGAAAATCGGCCAAAAAATGCGGTTCATAGGTCCAGAAATATGGTTTTCAGGCCCAAAATGCGGTTATAGGTCCAGAAATATGGTTTTCAGGCCCAAAATGAGGTTCATAGGTCGAAATATGGTTTTCAGGCCCAAAATGCGGTTATAGGTCCAGAAATATGGTTTTCAGGCCCAAAAATGCGGTTTATAGGTCCAGAAATAGGGTTTTCAGGCCCGAAAATGCGGTTTATAGGTCCAGAGAATAGGGTTTTCAGGCGCAAAAATGCGGTTTTTAGGTCCAAATTGGGGTCTTTGGGCCCAAAAATGCGGTTTATAGGTACTGAAATGTGGAGTTTAGGCCCGAAAATGCGGTTTTAGGCGCAGAAATTGGCCCAAAAATGCGGTTTTTTGGGCAGAAATTAGTCCAAAAATCGAAAAATGCGGTTCTTAGGCCTAAATTGGGGTTTTAGGCGCCAAATTGTAACGAACAGAAATGCGGTTTTTAGGCCCATGAGGTTCTTAGGCCTAAATTGGGCTTTTAGGCGCAAAATTGGCCAACGAACGCGGTTTTAGGTTAAAAAATGCGGTTTTAGGTTCCAAAAATGCGGTTTTAGGGGTAGGCCCAATGCGGTCCTGAAATGTGGTTTTAGGCGCAAAATTGGCCAAACGAATGCGGTTTTTAGGTTCAAAAATTCAGGTTTTAGGCCAAAATATGGTTTTAGGCCAAAATGGTTTTAGGTTCAAAAATGGTTTTAGGCCCAAATTTGGGTTTTAGGCCCAAAATTGGGGTTTTAGCCCAAAATGCGGTTTTAGGCGAAAAATTGGCCAAAAATGCGGTTTTTAGGCCCCAAATGTGGTTTTTAGGCCAAATGAGGTTTTAGGCCCAAAATGGTTTTAGGCGCAAAATTGGCCAAGAAATGCTGTTTTAGGTCCAAAAATGCTGTTTTAGGGCCAAACTGGTCCAAATTGGTTTTTTAGGCCCAAAATGCGGTTTTAGGCGCAAAATTGGCCAAAAATGCGGTTTTGAGGTCAAAAATGCGGTTTTCAGGCCAAAAAATGCGGTTTTAGGCCCAAAAATGGTTTTAGGCGGTTTTAGGCCCAAAAATGCGGTTTTAGGCCCAAATCGGGTTTTTCAGGCCCAAATGCGGTTAATAGGTCCCGAAATGTGGTTTTTAGGCCCGAAAATGCTGTTTTTGGGCGCAAAATCGGACCGAAAATTCAATTGTTCGGCGCAAAATCGGCCAAACTGGCAAACCGGCACCCGAAAAGGTATTCCCGTATGACGTTCGAGGAATTCCGGATGGGGATAATACGAGGAGGAAATCCCGTCTGATCGTAATTGTTTCGTAATTGTTGAGCGCCCGATCCGTCCGACCGGTCCATTGAGGATTTTCCCGACATAAACCTGGAAGAAAAACAGAAAACTCTGGTTTTCTGGCGAAACGCCAGACGATTCGGACAGTGACTGTGACTCGATGACCGGAACAGGATGTGAACGTCACATCGCTCGTGACATATTTTCCGTTCACGCTATCGACGACGATAAGTTGTTGCAGGCCGGTCATTTCTGACAGAAAACCGGAAAAAGACCGGTTTCAGCCGTTCGGGTTTTCCATTTCGTTTTCCAACAATTTGCAATTTTCGACGATCGATCGGCGAACGACACGAGAAACTGGAAAAAGTTTCAGAAAATACTCGGACCCCGATAATAAGTCGGCGCCGAAAGTGTTTTCGAGTGAAATTTAATATCGTCGACGATTTTTTAAAATATAAGAAACGGGCGTTTCGGAATTATCTCCGAACGTTTTTATCTGGCGGTTCGGTAAACATTGAGAAACCGCTTGAGATACAAAAAATTAACGAAAACCCATTGAACGTTATTAAACTTTCAGCCGTATTTAGTGTAGAGGCGGCTAAATATTATTTTCAATTTAAAAATAAAATAATCTAACGGTATAATTTACATACTGATAGACAGTTGTTGGCGGTCTACAATTTTACGTAGAGGGGTTTGATACCCGTTTTGTGTTCAGCGACGGGGCTGTGGAATACCCCGTAGATTTCGTGTGTTTCGGCCGCTCGCCGTCTTCAGTAGCGCTGTGTCAGTCACTTTTGGCACTTTGTCGGTATTTTAGGCGCCAAATCGGCCCGAAAATGCGGTTTTAGGCCCAAAAAGCTCTGTTCCCAGGCGCGTGATTGGGCCCAAAAATGCGGTTTCTAGGCCCAAAATACGGTTTCTAGGCTCCAAATTGCGGTTTCTAGGCCAAAAATTTGGTTTCTAGGCCAAAAATGCGGTCTCTAGGCTCATAAATGCTAGGCCCAAAATGCGGTCTTCTAGGCTCAAAAATGCGGTTTCTAGGCCCAAAAATGCGGTCTCTAGGCTCAAAATGCGGTCTCTAGGCTCATAAAATGGTTTCGGCCCAAAATGCGGTTCTAGGCCCAAAAATGCGGTTTCTAGGCCCAAAATGCGGTTCTAGGCCCAAAATGCGGTCTCTAGGCTCAAAATGCGGTTTTAGGCTGAAATGCGGTTTCTAGGCCCAAAATGCGGTCTCTAGGCTCAAAATGCGGTTACTAGGCCCAAAAATGCTGTTCTCTAGGCTCAAAATGCGGTCTCTAGGCCCAAAAATGCGGTTTGCGAAATAGGCCCGAAAATGCGGTTTCTAGGCCCAAAAATGCGGTTTCTAGGCCCTAAAATGGTTTTAGGCCCAAAATGCGGTTTTAAGGCGAAAAATAGGCCCAAAATAAGGTTTCTAGGCGCAAAATCAGCCAAAAATTGCAGTTTTAGGTCCCAACATTCCTGTATTTTTTAGGAATGCGGGTTTTAGGCCCAAAAAGTTGTTCTCAGGCGCGTAATTGGCCCAAAAATGCGGTTTCTAGGCTCAAATTGCTGTTTCTAGGCCCAAAAATCCGGTTTTAAGGCGAAAAATAGGTCCAAAATATGGTTTTTAGGCGCAAAATCAGCCAAAAATTGCAGTTTTGAGGCCCCAACATCTGCATTTTAGGACCCAACATCACGACAGACAACAACCAAAAGACCAAAATTTCTGTTTTATTCAAAAATGTTCGCATATTTGGAGCATATTGAGGTTTAAATATATATATATACATTTTATTTATTTGATACATTTTGAATCACGTGGCCACTTCCTTATTGGGCGTCTATATGGCTGGATATCGTTAATTTATGATGTGTTAAAACTTTTTTCCTTTTGTAAGGCAAACTTTCCCCTAACTTAATAAAAAAGAAAACTACTTCGCCTAGTTGTAATGTCAATAGATGGCCAATTGTAATTTTCTCTATATCCAGAGTTGACATTCTCGCCAACGTTCATTTCGCGGCGGCTGGCCTCAGGGTTGGCAGCACTGGGCGCTCAACGAACGTCTCCGGCCGTTCGCTTTTTTCACAGTCGTCTTGTCCAATTGCAGATGCGACCGCCGATGTCCGGCCAATCTTATCCGTCGTCTCCAAGTGTTGTCCTTTGGGGCAGGTCTTCGACGCCGACAACAGGACTTGCGTCCAATCGGTCATCCAGTTCGAGCCAGAATTCACAGGACCCCAACCGGACGAAGTGGACCTAATCATAGGTCTCAACTGCGACGGCGGAAGGTTAATTTACAATTTTCAATCGGTTAACGTACCCCTGTTTTGTGGACCGGGGTGTGTTTCGGCCGCTCGCCATCTTCAGTAGCGCTGCGTCAGTCGCAGTCGCCACTCTGGACGTTTTCCCGGGCGGGGGCATCCTCTCACTGCACCGTCACTTCGCCACTTGTACTGCGACCGACACGGCGCTACTGAAGACGGCGAGCGGCCGAAACACCCCTCCCCGGTCTGGCGAAGACCGAGGAGACAGAAATCGATTTGACGCCGTCGTCAAAACATTTAATCAAGTCGAGGATACAAGACACGGCCTAAAACACGTTTATATAACTATAATCCTCGTTTTACCTTTAAAATAGGCCTAAAACCCTTTTTTACCACAGATATTTGGTCCAAGCTCTCCGCAACACAGTTTTACATTCAAAATTGTCCTTAAACCGTAAAACGTTTTTAACATTAAAATGACCGTAAAACCCCTTTTTTTACCTAAACAATCCGAAACTGAATTAAAAATTGTCCTCAAACCCCCGATTTCAATTATTATTATCTCGTTCAACGTCTTACAAAAACCCCGTTCAAAACTGGCCTTAAACCCTGTTTTTGCTTTCAAAATTACTCTCAACCCTGTTTTTGCTTTCAAAACTAGCCTAAACCCTAGTGTTTTCTTTCAAAACTAGCCTGAAACTTTGATTTTTGCTTTCAAAACTAGCCTGAAACCCAGTTTTTGCTTTCAAAACTAGCCTAAACCCTTGTTTTGCTTTCAAAACTAGCCTAAACCCTTGTTTTTGTTTTCAAAACTAGCCTGAAACCTTGTTTTTACTTTCAAAATTAGCCTGAAACCTAGTTTTTGCTTTCAAAACTAGCCTGAAACCTTGTTTTTATGCTTTCAAAATTAGCCTAAACCCTGTTTTAAAATTAGCCTTTTTTTTTCAAAACTTACCTGAAACCTGCTTTCAAAGCCTAAACTCCGTTTTGCTTTCAAAACTACCTTTCAAAACTAGCCTGAAACCCTGTTTTTGCTTTCAAAACTAGCCTGAAACTTGGTTTTTGCTTTCAAAACTAGCCTGAAACTCTGTTTTTGCTTTCAAAACTTGAAACCTAAACTTTTTGTTTTTTGCTTTCAAAACTAGCCTTTTGTATTGCTTTCAAAATTAAATTAGCCTAAACTCCGTTTTTTGCTTTCAAAACTAGCCTGAAACCTTGTTTTTACTTTCAAAACTAGCCTGAAACCCTGTTTTGCTTTCAAAACTAGCCTGAAACTTGTTTTTGCTTTCAAAACTAGCCTGAAACTTTTTTTGCTTTCAAAACTAGCCTGAAACCTTGTTTTTGCTTTCAAAATTAGCCTGAAACTTGTTTTTGCTTTCAAAACTAGCCTGAAACCCAATTTTTTGCTTTCAAAACTTAGCCTGAAACCTTTGTTTTTGCTTTCAAAACTACCTGAAACCTGTTTTGCTTTCAAAACTAGCCTGAAACCTTGTTTTTGCTTTCAAAACTAGCCTGAAACCAGTTTTGCTTTCAACCTGAATTTTTGCTTTCAAAACTAGCCTGAAACCTTGTTTTTGCTTTCAAACTATAATTGTTTTACTTTCAAAACTAGCCTGAAACCTTGTTTTTCTTTCAAAATTAGCTGAAACTCCGTTTGGCTTTCAAAATTAGCCTAAACTTGTTTTGCTTTCAAAACTTTCCTGAAACCTTGTTTTTGCTTTCAAACTAGCCTGAAACTTGTTTTTGCTTTCAAAACTTGCCTGAAACCCAGTTTTGCTTTCAAAATTAGCCTAAACTCGTTTTGCTTTCAAAACTAGCCTGAAACCCAGTTTTGCTTTCAAATTAGCCTAAATTTTGCTTTTAAAACTAGCCTGAAACTTGGTTTTACTTTCAAAATTAGCCTGAATTTTTCTTTCAAACTAGAAACTTTTTTAAAACTAGCCTGAAACCTTTTTGCTTTCCAAAATAAAACCTCCGTTTTTGCTTTCAAAACTTGTCTGAAACCCAGTTTGTCTCTTTCAAAGATTAGCCTAAACCTTGTTTTGCTTTCAAAACTAGCCTGAAATCCTGTTGTTGCTTTCAAAACTAGTCTGAAACTTTGTTTTTGCTTACAAAACTAGTCTGAAACCTTGTTTTTGCTTTCAAAACTAGCCTGAAACCTTTTTTTTTGCGTTTAAAGCTAGCCTGAAACCCAGTTTTTACTTTCAAATCGACTTACTCTCAAACGCCGTTCTCGGCCGTATAATCGTATTTAAGACTGGCCGATTGGCTATTGTGTCGGTACTAGGCTGTGCGCGTATGTCCAGGTACAAGCTGGAGCCGGATTTGGAGCCGGGCGACGTCTACCAGCTGCTGACCAACGGACACTCCTCCTGCCGTACACGCCGGCGGGCCCCAGCTGGTCAACCAGTTCTCCTACTGCCTCGACACCTTAGCCTACGGCCGTTCGCCGTCCACCGACATCATCGCCCTGGTCTGCTTCCCGGTGGCCGAACCCTGGAGCGATTTGCCCTTCATCGTCTATCCGATAGGTGAGCCGGCCGAATTGTTTATTCTATCCTCAAAAGAGTCTTCTATCCTCCTTTGTAAAGGACAATATCCGTATTAAAACCGACAAGAAATCCGAAATCGCCCCCATCCAGAGATTCCAATCCTTAATGCTCCTGGTATGTGTTCCTCAACATGCCGACCAAGTCTTCAGAGTCTCTTCCAGAGATTCCAGTCGAAAGTCCTCGTACCGTCCTCCCAGTGTATGTTCTTCGACATACCGACAGTCGAAAGTCCCAGAATCCCGTTCCCGAATTTCCATTCCCGCCTTTCCTCATCCAAAGTATGTTCAATCCACTCGTCCAAGTCCCTTCTTCCCGGTCCCTCATCCCAATCCACTCGCTAATCCACTTCTTCCCAGTCCGATGCCGTAATCTGCTCGCGTGACAAAGTGCCACCGATCGGCCGAAAATGCGGTTTTAGGCCCAAAATGCTCTTTTTATGCTCAAAATTGGATGCCGTAAGCTGCTCACGTGACAAAAGTGTCCCCGATCGGCCGAAAAATGCGGTTTTAGGCCCAGAAATGCTGTTTTAGACGTGAAATGGGACCAATAATGCAATTTTTTTGGGCTCAAAAAGGCGGTTTTCAGGCCCAAATATACGGTTTTTAGGCGCAAAATCGGCCAAAAAATGTGGTTTTCAGGCCAAAAAATACAGTTTTAAGGGCAAAATCGGCCGACAAATGCGGTTTTAGGCCCAAAAATGCTCTTTTTTGCTCAAAATGCCGTAAGCTGGGTGTTCCCCATGCCGTATCGGCTCGCGGAAAATTTGAAAACCGTAAAAAAGGCCCAGAAATGCTTTTTGGACGTGAAATGGGCCTAATAATGCAATTTTAAAAAGGCGGTTTCAGGCCTAAATATACGGTTTTTAGGCGCAAAATCGGCCAAAAATGTGGCAAAATAAGCAGTTTTAAAGGGCAAAATCGGCCGCAAATGAGGTTTTAGGCCCAAAATGTTTTATGCTCAAAATTGATGCCGTAAGCTGCTCAATGCGTAAAATGCGGTTTTATTGTGTTTTAGGCTTAATCGGCCGAAAATGCGGAAAACCGTCTAAGGCCCAGAAATGCTGTTTTTGACGGAAATGGGACCAATAATGCAAGAAAGTTTTCAGGCCAAATTTTCGGTAAAATGTGGTTTTCAGGCCAAAAATTTTTTCAGGCGGCCCAAATTTTTTGAGCGCAAAATATCCCGAAATTGCGGTTTTAGGCCAGGAAATGCTGTTTTTAACGCAAAATGGGACCAAAATGCGGTTTTCGGCCCAAATATACGTTTTTAGGCGCAAAATCGGTCAAAAATGTGGTTTTCAGGCCAAAAAGTACAGTTTTAAGCAAAAATCGGCCCAAAAATGCGGTTTTAGGCCCAAAATGCTATGTTTTCAGGCCCAAAATGCTCTTTTCATGCTCAAAATTGATGCCGTAAGCTGCTCACGTGACAAAAAGTGCCCCAATCGGCCGAAAAATCGGTTTTAGGCCCAGAAATGCTGTTTTAGACGAAATGGGACCAATAATGCGATTTTTCCACAAATATACGTTTTTAGGCCAAAATAATTCTGTTCCAAGAATCCTCATCCACTTGTCGATGTTCGCGGACACTCTCAGAATCGGCTCTAAAACGCGGTCTTTAGGCCCAAAATCGCAGAAATGCTGTTTTTAGACGTGAAATGGGACCAATAATGCGATTTTTTGGCTCCAAAATGTGGTTTTCAGGCCAAAAAATGCGGTTTTCAGGCCAAAAACTACAGTTTTTTAGGCGCAAAATCAGCCCGAAAAAAGCGGTTTTTAGGCCCAGAAATTGTAGTCTGTAGTTGATTGTACAACAAAAATACATATTTTTTTTTTTGCGATCGCAGGCTGCCTGCTGTCGGTGCCGTTCCTCCTGTTGACCGCCGGCGTATTCCTCTACTTCGGCGAGCTGAGGGACCTCCGCGGCAAGATAGCCATCTGCCTCACCCTCTGTCTGGCGCTGGCCTTCCTCTCACTGGCCTTTATACAGATAATGGCCGGTATACTCGATTACGTCCCCTGCGTCGTCTTCGGTAGGCCTCATCTATACATACAATTAACGCGAAATTTGAATTTGCCACAATTCTTGCAGTAAAATCGGCGACCCCATTAGAGTCAGTTAGTTTAGGGTCAGTACGAATGGAGTCATCATCATCAACGTCGAGGTGAAAATGCGCTTCAAATCGCGTAATGAATAATTCTGTTCCAAGAATCCTCATCCACTTGTCGATGTTCGCGGACACTCTAAAACGCGGTCTTTAGACCCAAAATCGGCCGTAAAATGAGGTTTTTAGAACCAAAAATACTGTTTTTAGGCGCAAAATCGGCCCAAAAATGCGGTTTTCAGGCCCAAAAATACAGTTTGTAGGCTCAAAATCGGCCGAAAAGTGCGGTTTTAGGCCCGACTGTTTTTCGACACAAAATTGGCCTAAAACGCTGTTTTTATGCGCAAAATCGGCTCTAAAATGCGGTTTTAAAACAAAAATGCGGTTTTCAGGCCCAGAAATACTGTTTTTAAACGCGAAATGGGACCAAAATGCGGTTTTAGGCGCAAAATGGCCCAAAATGCGTTTTAAAACAAAAATGTTTTCAGGCCAAAATACAAAACGCAAAATGCGGCCAAAATGCGGTTTTGCCCTGTTTCGTTTTCGGCCCAAAAACGCGGTTTTCAGGCCCAAATATACGGTTTTTAGGCAAAATCGGCCCAAAAATGCGATTTCAGGCCCAAATATACGGTTTTAGGCGCAAAATCGGCCAAAAATGCGGTTTTAGGCCCAAATATACGGTTTTAGGCGCAAAATCGGCCAAAAAATGTGGTTTTCAGGCCAAAAATTCAGTTTTAAGCAAAAATCGGCCCAAAATGCGGTTTTGAGGCCGAAATAGTGGTTTTAGGCCCAATATACGGTTTTAGGCGCATACGGTTTTAGGCGCAAAATCGGCCAAATGCGGTTTTTAGGCCGGATGCGGTTTTCAGGCCAAAAAATACGGTTTTCGCGAAAAATCGGCCCAAAATGCGGTTTCAGGCCAAAAATAGTTTTAAGCCAAAATCGGCCGAAAAATGCGGTTTTTAGGCAAAATGCGGTTTTTGGCGCAAAATTGGCCCAAAATGCTTTGGGCTTTTTATGCGCGAAATTGGCTCTAAAATGTTGTTTTAGGCGAAAAATCGTCCCAAAAGCGGTTTTCAGGCGCAAAATGGGACAAAAAATGCGGTCTTTAGGTACAAAATCGGCTCTAAAATGCGGTTTTCAGGCCCAAAATGCCGTTTTTCGGCCCGAATATACGGTTTTTAGGCCCTAGAAAAATGCGCTGTGTTTCGGCCCTCCTCGCGTTTAACACCGTTGCCGATTTTACTGCAAGAACTGCGGGACAAATTCAAATCTTTGCACCGTTGCAACGCATCTTGCATCGTCAGTTTAATTTAATC
This sequence comes from Lethocerus indicus, assembly GCA_019843655.1. NCBI lineage: Eukaryota > Metazoa > Arthropoda > Insecta > Hemiptera > Belostomatidae > Lethocerus > Lethocerus indicus. The sequence continues at coordinate 64,413 of JACDQD010000125.1, forward strand.
GATGATTAATTTTCATTTCCAGCATTCCTGATGCAGTTCTTCTTCTTGTCCAGCTTCTTCTGGATGAATGTAATGTGCTACAACACTTGGTGGCAGAGGCAGTAAGTGGAGGGCGAATTTCGGCAGTTTTTTTCAAAATTTGACCTCCCAGTATACAATAATTGATATAATAATTACTATAATAATTATTTTTCAGCCTGTGCGAGAAAGAGCAACCGACGACAGTGGCAATGGAGTTGAGGCATTTCAAACTGTATTCGGCGTACGCCTGGTCTTTGCCGACTTTGATAACTCTCCTGTCGGTCGTTACAACACAACTTCTAATCAACGACGGCAGTCTAAGGCCCGATTTCGGAGTCTCCTCCTGCTGGTTCCACAGTGAGTAGGGCGTACAGTTTACAATTTCTGTCTATCCCGACATAACACGCACTTACTGGGCACGTTGTCAAACTGTTGGATCGAAAATTTTCGATTCATATTTCACCTCGGTTCAGAGTATTTTTCTTTTTCCGAACTTTCGTTACTTGGGCCGAATCGCGACCGCTGTTGAAGGAAATTTGAAGAGGAACCGTTTGACCGAAATTAGAGTGGTCTCGGACCCGAAAATGCGGTTTCTAGGTCCAAAAATATCCGGTTTTAAAAAAAATGCGATTTTAGTAGGTCCCAAAATGCGGTTTTAGGCCCGGTTTCCAAAATGCGTTTTAAGTAGGCTCAAAATGCGGTTTTTAAGGTGCAAAAATACTGTTTTAAGGTCCAAAATACAGTTTCAGGCGCCAAATCGGCCCAAAATGCGGTTTTAGGCGTAGGCTCAATCGGCCAAAAATACAGTTTTCAGGCGCTAATCGGCCCATGGTGTTTGCCGGCGCAAAATAGGCCAACGAATACGGACTTTAGACGCAAAATCGGCCCAAAATGCGGTTATTAGGCCCAAAAATGCGGTTTTTAGGCCCAAAAATGCGGTTTTTAGGCTCAAAAATGCGGTTTCAAGGTGCAAAAATACTGTTTTAAGGTCCTAAAATACAGTTTTCAGGCGCTAGATCGGCCCAAAAATGCGGTTTTTAGGCGTAAAATCGGCCCGAAAATGGTGTTTGCCGGCGCAAAATAGGCCAACGAATACGGATTTTAGACGCAAAATCGGCCTAAAATGCGGTTATTAGGCCCAAAAATGCGGTTTTTAGGCTCAAAAATGCGGTTTCAAGGTGCAAAAATACGGTGTTTTAAGGTCCAAAATACCAACGAATGTTTTCAGGCGCAAAATCGGCCCAAAATGCGGTTTTAGGCGTAAAATCGGCCAAAAATGCGAAAATGGTGTTTTTTGCCGGCGCAAAATAGGCCAACGAATACGGATTTTAGACGCAAAATCGGCCTAAAATGCGGTTTTTAGGCCGGTCAAAATGCGGTTTTTTAGGCCAAAATGCGGTTTCAAGGCCCAAAATACTGTTTTAGGTCAAAAAATACTGTTTAAAATACAGTTTTCTGGCGCTAGATCGCCCAAAATCGGTTTTTAGGCGTAAAATCGGCCCGAAAATGGTGTTTTGCGGCGCAAAATAGGCCAACGAATACGGATTTTAGACAAAATCGGTAAAATGCGGTTAGGCCCAAATGCGGTTTTAGGCTCAAAATGCGGTTTCAAGGTGCAAAATACTGTTTTAAGTCCAAAAATACAGTTTTCAGGCGCTAGATCGGCCCAAAAATGCGGTTTTTAGGCGTAAAATCGGCCCGAAAATGGTGTTTGCCGGCGCAAAATAGGCCAACGAATACGGATTTTAGACGCAAAATCGGCCCAAAATGCGGTTTTAGGCCCAAAATGCGGTTTTCTCAAAAACGGTTTCTTGGGCTAAGGTGCAAAATACGGTTTTAGCTCGGTCCAAAATACAGTTTTCAGGCGCTAAATCGTTTCCAAAAATGCGGTTTTAGCGGAAAAATACGGCCCAAAATTTTTAGGTCGTAAAATACAGGGTTTGCCGGGCAAAATAGGCCAACGAATACGGATTTTAGACGCAAAATCGGCCCAAAATGCGGTTTTAGGCCAAAATACGGTTTTAGGCTCCAAAATGCGGTTTTTAGGCCCAAAATCGGTTTCTAGGCTCAAAATACTGTTTTAAGGTCCAAAAATACAGTTTCAGCGCTAAATCGGCCCAAAATGCGGTTTTAGGCGTAAAATCGGCCTGAAATGGTTGCCGGCGTAAAATAGGCCAACGAATACGGATTTTAGACGCAAAATCGGCCCAAAATGCGGTTTTAGGCCAAAATGCGGTTTTAGGCTCAAAATGCGGTTTTTAGGTCTCAAAATACGGTTTTAAGGTCCAAAAATACTGTTTTTGGCGCAAAATCGGCCAAAAATGCGGTTTTTAGGCGTAAAATCGGCCTAAAATGGGTTTTCCGGCGCAAAATAGGCCACGAATACGGACTTTTAGACGCAATCGGCCCAAAATGCGGTATTAGGCCCAAAATGCGTTTTAGGCCCAAAATCGGCTCAAAATGGTGCAAAATAGTTTTAAGGTCCAACGAATACGGCTTTTAGGCGCAAAATCGGCCCAAAATTCGGTTTTTAGGCCAAAATCCAGCTCTAAAATGGGTTTTCCGGCGCAAATAGGCCAACGAATACGTTTTTAGCCGGCAAATTCGGCCCAAATGCGGTTTTTAGTAACTCAAAATGCGGTTTTAGTACACTTAAAATGCGGTTTTTAGGACCAAAATGCGGTTTTAGGCTCAAAAATATGGTTTTGGCCTAAAATGCTGTTTTCATAGGCTTAAATCGGCCCAAAAATACGACTTTTAGTAAATTTCAAAATGCTGATTTTCGATTTTCAGCTCTCCTTTCCGTTTTAGGGTTTTTAGGCCGAAAAATCGCAAGTGTAACTCACTTTTGTACACTTGTGGACCGAATATGCTAAATTAGGCAAAAATCGGACGACTTTTTGAAATTTCAAAATTCCGATTTTTCAGCTCTCCTTTTTAGGGGCAAGTGTAACTCACTTTTGTACACTTGTGGACCGAATATGGAGGCAAAATCGGACGACTTTTTGAAATTTCAAAAATTTCGATTTTCAGCTCTCCTTTAGGGCAAGTGTAACTCACTTTTGTACACTTGTGGACCGAATATGGGCAAAATCGGACGACTTTTTGAAATTTCAAAAATTTTCGATTTTCAGCTCTCCTTTCAGGGGCAAGTGTAACTCACTTTTGTACACACTTGTGGACCGATATAAGGCAAAATCGGGACGACTTTTTAAAATTTCAAAATTTTCGATTTTTCAGCTCTCCTTTTAGGGGCAAGTGTAACTCACTTTTGTACACTTGTGGACCGAATATGGGCAAAATCGGACGACTTTTTGAAATTTCAAAATTTTCGATTTTTCAGCTCTTTCAAGGCAAGTGTAACTCACTTTTTACACACTTGTGGACCGAATATGGGCAAAATCGGACGACTTTTTGAAATTTCTGATTTTCAGCTCTCCCTTTAGGGGCAAGTGTAACTCACTTTACACTTGTGGACCGAATATGGGCAAAATCGGACGACTTTTTGAAATTTCAAAAATTTCGATTTTCAGCTCTCCTTTTAGGGGCAAGTGTAACTCACTTTTGTACACTTGTGGACCGAATATGGGCAAAATCGGGCGACTTTTTGAAATTTCAAAATTTTCGATTTTTCAGCTCTCTTTCAGGGGCAAGTGTAACTCACTTTTTACACTTGTGGACCGAATATGGGCAAAATCGGACGACTTTTGAAATTTCAAAATTTTCGATTTTCAGCTCTCCTTTAGGGGCAAGTGTAACTCACTTTTGTACACTTGTGGACCGAATATGGGCAAAATCGGGCGACTTTTGAAATTTCAAAATTTTCGATTTTCAGCTCTCCTTTCAGGGGCAAGTGTAACTCACTTTTGTACACTTGTGGACCGAATATGGGCAAAATCGGGACGACTTTTTGAAATTTCAAAATTTTCGATTTTCAGCTCTCCTTTCGAGGGCAAGTGTAACTCACTTTTGTACACTTGTGGACCGAATATGGGCAAAATCGGGCGACATTTTTGAAATTTCGAAAATTTTCGATTTTTCAGCTCTCCTTTCAGGGGCAAGTGTAACTCACTTTTGTACACTTGTGGACCGAATATGGGCAAAATCGGGCGACATTTTTGAAATTTCAAAAATTTTCGATTTTTCAGCTCTCCTTTAGGGGCAAGTGTAACCTTTTTGTACTTGTGGACCGAATATAGGCAAAATCGGGCGACATTTTTGAAATTTCAAAAATTTTCGATTTTTCAGCTCTCCTTTCAGGGGCAAGTGTAACTCACTTTTGTACACTTGTGGACCGAATATGGGCAAAATCGGGCGACATTTTTGAAATTTCAAAAATTTTCGATTTTTCAACTCTCCTTTCAGGGGCAAGTGTAACTCACTTTTGTACACTTGTGGACCGAATATGGGCAAAATCGGGGACATTTTTGAAATTTCAAAAATTTTCGATTTTTCAGCTCTCCTTTCAGGGGCAAGTGTAACTCACTTTTGTACACTTGTGGACCGAATATGGGCAAAATCGGACGACTTTGAAATTTCAAAATTTTCGATTTTTCAGCTCTCCTTTCAGGGGCAAGTGTAACTCACTTTTGTACACTTGTGGACCGAATATGGGCAAAATCGGGCGACTTTTTTGAAATTTCAAAAATTTTCGATTTTTCAGCTCTCCTTTAGGGGCAAGTGTAACTCACATTTGTACACTTGTGGGTGGAATATGGGCAAAATCGGGCGACTTTTTTAAAATTTCAAAAATTTTCGATTTTTCAGCTCTCCTTTTAGGGGCAAGTGTAACTCACATTGGTACACTTGTGGGTGGAATATGGGCAAAATCGGGCGACTTTTTTAAAATTTCAAAAATTTTCGATTTTTCAGCTCTCCTTTTAGGGGCAAGTGTAACTCACATTGGTACACTTGTGGGTGGAATATGGGCAAAATCGGACGACTTTTTTAAAATTTCAAAAATTTTCGATTTTTCAGCTCTCCTTTCAGGGGCAAGTGTAACTCACATTGGTACACTTGTGGGTGGAATATGGGCAAAATCGGGCGACTTTTTTAAAATTTCAAAAATTTTCGATTTTTCAGCTCTCCTTTTAGGGGCAAGTGTAACTCACATTGGTACACTTGTGGGTGGAATATGGGCAAAATCGGACGACTTTTTTGAAATTTCAAAAATTTTCGATTTTTCAGCTCCTTTAGGGGCAAGTGTAACTCACATTGGTACACTTGTGGGTGGAATATGGGCAAAATCGGGCGACTTTTTTGAAATTTCAAAAATTTTCGATTTTTCAGCTCTCCTTTCAGGGGCAAGTGTAACTCACATTGGTACACTTGTGGGTGGAATATGGGCAAAATCGGGCGACTTTTTTAAAATTTCAAAAATTTTCGATTTTCAGCTCCTAGGGGCAAGTGTAACTCACTTTTGTACACTTGTGGACCGAATATGGGCAAAATCGGGCGACTTTTTGAAATTTCAAAAATTTTCGATTTTTCAGCTCCTTTAGGCAAGTGTAACTCACTTTTGTACACTTGTGGACCGAATATGGGCAAAATCGGACGACTTTTTTGAAATTTCAAAAATTTTCGATTTTTCAGCTCTCCTTTTAGGGGCAAGTGTAACTCACTTTTGTACACTTGTGGTCCAATATGGGCAAAATCGGGGCGACTTTTTTGAAATTTCAAAAATTTTCGATTTTTCAGCTCTCCTTTTAGGGGCAAGTGTAACTCACTTTTGTACACTTGTGGACCGAATATGGGCAAAATCGGACGACTTTTTTGAAATTTCAAAAATTTTCGATTTTTCAGCTCTCCTTTTAGGGGCAAGTGTAACTCACTTTTGTACACTTGTGGACCGAATATGGGCAAAATCGGACGACTTTTTTGAAATTTCAAAAATTTTCGATTTTTCAGCTCTCCTTTTAGGGGCAAGTGTAACTCACTTTTGTACACTTGTGGACCGAATATGGGCAAAATCGGGCGACTTTTTTGAAATTTCAAAAATTTTCGATTTTTCAGCTCTTTTAGGGCAAGTGTAACTCACTTTTGTACACTTGTGGACCGAATATGGGCAAAATCAAGGACTTTTTGAAATTTCAAAAATTTTCGATTTTCAGCTCTCCTTTAGGGGCAAGTGTAACTCACTTTTGTACACTTGTGGGCCGAATATGGGCAAAATCGGGCGACTTTTTTGAAATTTCAAAAATTTTCGATTTTTCAGCTCTCCTTTTAGGGGCAAGTGTAACTCACTTTTGTACACTTGTGGACCGAATATGGGCAAAATCGGGCGACTTTTTTGAAATTTCAAAAATTTTCGATTTTTCAGCTCTCCTTTCAGGGGCAAGTGTAACTCACTTTTGTACACTTGTGGACCGAATATGGGCGAAATCGGGCGACTTTTTTGAAATTTCGAAAAATTTTCGATTTTTCAGCTCTCCTTTCAGGGGCAAGTGTAACTCACTTTTGTACACTTGTGGACCGAATATGGGCGAAATCGGGCGACTTTTTTGAAATTTCAAAAATTTTCGATTTTTCAGCTCTCCTTTCAGGGGCAAGTGTAACTCACTTTTGTACACTTGTGGGCCGAATATGGGCAAAATCGGGCGACTTTTTTGAAATTTCAAAAATTTTCGATTTTTCAGCTCTCCTTTCAGGGGCAAGTGTAACTCACTTTTGTACACTTGTGGACCGAATATGGGCGAAATCGGGCGACTTTTTTGAAATTTCAAAAATTTTCGTTTTTCAGCTCTCCTTTCAGGGGCAAGTGTAACTCACTTTTGTACACTTGTGGACCGAATATGGGCAAAATCGGGCGACTTTTTTGAAATTTCAAAAATTTTCGATTTTTCAGCTCTCCTTTCAGGGGCAAGTGTAACTCACTTTTGTACACTTGTGGACCGAATATGGGCAAAATCGGGCGACTTTTTTGAATTTCAAAAATTTTCGATTTTTCAGCTCTCCTTTTAGGGGCAAGTGTAACTCACATTTGTACACTTGTGGGTGGAATATGGGCAAAATCGGGCGACTTTTTTAAAATTTTCGATTTTTCAGCTCTCCTTTTAGGGGCAAGTGTAACTCACATTGGTACACTTGTGGGCGGAATATGGGCAAAATCGGGCGACTTTTCAAATTTCAAAAATTTTTGTCTTTTCAGCTCCCCTTTCAGGGGCAAGTGTAACTCACATTTGTACACTTGTGGGTCGAATATGGGCAAAATCGGGCGACTTTTTTGAAATTTCAAAAATTTTCGATTTTTCAGCTCTCCTTTCAGGGGCAAGTGTAACTCACTTTTGTACACTTGTGGTCCGAATATGGGCAAAATCGGGCGACTTTTTTGAAATTTCAAAAATTTTCGATTTTTCAGCTCTCCTTTCAGGGGCAAGTGTAACTCACTTTTGTACACTTGTGGACCGAATATGGGCAAAATCGGACGACTTTTGAAATTTCAAAATTTTCGATTTTTCAGCTCTCCTTTAGGGGCAAGTGTAACTCACTTTGTAACTTGTGGACCGAATATGGGCAAAATCGGGCGACTTTTGAAATTTCAAAATTTTCGATTTTCAGCTCTCCTTTTAGGGGCAAGTGTAACTCACTTTGTACACTTGTGGACCGAATATGGGCAAAATCGGCGACTTTTTTTGAAATTTCAAAAATTTTCGATTTTCAGCTCCTTTAGGGGCAAGTGTAACTCACATTGGTACACTTGTGGGTGGAATATGGGCAAAATCGGGCGACTTTTTTAAAATTTCAAAAATTTTCGATTTTTCAGCTCTCCTTTTAGGGGCAAGTGTAACTCACATTGGTACACTTGTGGGTGGAATATGGGCAAAATCGGGCGACTTTTTTGAAATTTCAAAAATTTTCGATTTTTCAGCTCTCCTTTTAGGGGCAAGTGTAACTCACTTTTGTACACTTGTGGACCGAATATGGGCAAAATCGGGGACTTTTTGAAATTTCAAAATTTTCGATTTTTCAGCTCTCCTTCAGGGGCAAGTGTAACTCACTTTTGTACACTTGTGGACCGAATATGGGCAAAATCAGCACATTTTTGAAATTTCGAAAATTTTCGATTTTTCAGCTCTCCTTCAGGGGCAAGTGTAACTCACTTTGTACACTTGTGGACCGAATATGGGCAAAATCGGGGCACATTTTTGAAATTTCAAAAATTTTCGATTTTTCAGTTTCCTTTCAGGG